>WHYT01013404.1:0-10496 GCA_009806455.1 Tetrax tetrax | reverse complement strand
GCCCGCCCGCCCGCCCGCCCGCCCGCCGGGCACGCGCCCCGCCGCCCCGTGCCCCGCCGCACGCGGAGCGCGCCGGACGCAAAGCCTGCCCGGCCCGCGCGCGCCCGGCCCGCCGGCGCTGCTCTCCCACAAGCCTCCGCGAAAATATGCAAATTTACGCCTTTCGATTGGAGCCCGGCCCGACGAGCACCGCCCGCACCGCCCTTCGCTCCGCCCCCGCGGGACAGGGGCTCGGCTCGGCTCGGCTCGGCTCGGCTCGGCTCGGCTCCTCATGGACTCGCCGACGGGCCCTGGCCTGCCGGGTTCTGGAAGGGGGAAGCCCCGCTACTAAAGCCGTCCTCGCCTCTTCGCTTGTCATTCACTCTTCCCGTTCGCTGCGGGAGTCACGCGCGTGGCTGTCACTTCTCACGGGCTGCTCGCCCCGCGCTTCGTCGCCCTTTCCACCACACACGCACACTCCAGCATCTCTCACCTCTTGCTCCGTGCTCTTCTTTGCCCCCAAACCCTCTCCCCACCGCCAGCTCTCAGCGTCAGGGCTCCCCCTTTCATCACGGGAACCCCTCTCCATCTCCTGTCTCTGAAGAACTTCTCCCCACTGGAAGGGGTTGGCCTCCATGGCCCGGGAGGCTGCTAGCTGTCACAGGTGGAGCAGGGGACGTTCCCCCCGCGTTGGCGTTACACGATTGAGCGGCCGATATTGGGCTGAGGGCCGCTGAATGCAAGCGGTGAAAACGGGGCCCTGGAGCCGTGGATCTGCAGGACGTGCCAGGCACAGCTGCTCTCCCGGCCCTCCTCACCGGTGTTCTTCCAGTCTGTGTGGCTAGCATGGGAGCGACGACTTCTTGCACAGATATCTACGTTCCCCCTTTTCCCCTGTTAGCCCAGGTGGCCTTCATAAATCACAAGAAGGGAGGAAATTCTGACCCTTTTTTCCCCAAAGTCCCATTTGCTGTTGAGAAACCAGGCTGAGGGGAATGGCCAGCAACCTCCCTGCGATTGCGGCTCCTGGCTGTAAGTTGCCATTTTCCCTCCTTTACTTCTGGTGAGAAAAGCAGACTACTGAGGAGCGCCACTCTTCACTGGTCTCCACTTGAACATCAAGCCATTGACCACAGCTCTTTCAGTAAGACCATCCAGCCAATTCCTTATCCACTGACTGGACCATCCACCAAATCCATGTCTCTCCAGTTCAGAGACAAGGATGTCATGTGGTACAGTGACAAATGCCTTGCACAAGTCCAGGTAGGAGATGTCAGTTGCTTTTCCAGTAGCCACCAGCACTGTAAGCCCATCGTAGAAGGCCGACACCTTGTGAAGTCCTTAGTGAAGGTGAAGCCATGTTGGCTGTCACCAATCGCCGCCTTATTTTCCACATGCCTTAGCACAGTTTCCAGGAGAATGTGCTCAATGATCTTGCCAGGCACAGAGGTGACACTGACTGGCCTGTAGTTCCCCGTGTCTTCCTTGTTTCCCTTTTAAAAAATGGAGCTTATGTTTCCCCTTTTCCAGTCAGTGGGAACCTCACCAGACTGCCACGACTTCTAAATTATGATGGACAGCGGCTTGGCAACTTCATCTGCCAGTTCCCTCAGGACCCACAGATGCATCTCATCAGGTCCCATGTACTTGTGCATCTTCAGGTTCTTTAAACAGTCTCGAACCTGCTCTTCTGCTACGGTGGGTGGTTCTTCTTTCTACTATTTCCTGCTTTTGCCTTCAGTGACTTGAATGGTGTGGCTGGGCTCGGCCGTCCAGCCAGTTTTTAACCCGTTGTGGCATACACCTGTGCAAGCCATGAGCTGCCAGCTTTTCTAGGAGAATGCTGTGGGACACAGTGTCAAAGGCTTTGCTAAAGTCCAGGTAGATAACATCCACAGCCTTCCTGTCATCCACTAGGCAGGTCACATGGTCATAGAAGAAGACCAGGCTGGTCAAGCAGAACGTGCCCTTCATGAACCCATGCTGGCTGGGCCTGATCCCCTGGCTGTCCTGCACATGCCTGGTGAGCACGCTCTAACATGAACTGCTCCATAATCTTCCCCGGCACCGAGGTCAGGCTGCCAGGCCTTTAGTTCCCCAGATCCTCCTTCCAGCTCTTCTTGTAGATGGGGATCACACTGTCAAGCCTCCAGTCATCTGGGACCTCCCCTGTTAACCAGGACTGCTGATAGATAATGGAGAGTGCCTTGGCAAACTCCTCCACCAGTTCCCTCAGTACCCTTGGGTACTGGCCCCATAGACTTGTGTGTGTCCGGGTGGCGTAGCAGGTTGTTAACTGCTTCCTCCTGGATTGTGGGGAGGTTCATTCTGCTCTCTGTCCCCATCTTCCAGCTCAGGGGGCTGAACGTTCTGGAGAAAACTGGTCTTACTGTTAAAGACTGAGACAAAGAAGGCATTAAGTACTTCAGCCTTTTCCTCATCCCTAGTGACAACTTTCCCCCGCTGTGTCCAAAAAAGGATGGAGATTCTCTTTGGCTCTCTTTTTGTTGTTAATGTATTTGTAAAAACATTTCTTATTATCCTTAATAACAATTACAAAATTGAATTCTAGATGGTAGGTCCCTTCCAATGGAAATATTCCATTCTAATCTCATATCTTCTCATCTAATTGTCCTGTGTCTTCTGTCTCCTCTCCCCAGGCTTCTGCCCCTGCTTTCAACGCACTGGAAGCTGAAGAGAGCTGCTGACCTAGAGACCCAGGCCGTCCCTCACTGTCCAAGCAACCTGCAGGAGAAGGAGTCGCAGAGGCGAGGAACTGGGTGAACAAGAGATGGGGAAGGTGCAAGCTGTCAGCTTGTAAGCGTGGTGTGGGTGAGGTGAGGAGCTGCAGGGCTGGTGAGTGGGTGGGGTAGATGTCAGAGTGAGGAAGGGCTGGAGGGCTGTAAACAGGGGTGCGTGAGCATTGTGGGCAGCAGCAGGCACGGGGAAGGTGCATGAGGAATTTTGTTGTGGGGTGGTGTTACAAAGGGGATGGAAAATCAAATATCCAGACAGCGCTGCCATCTGCTCTACATGTACCAGACAGTGGTGGCTCCACTCGTTCCCTGGCTATTTTGACAGTTTCAAGGAGTTTATAACAAGGTAAGTAGCAACAGACACGTCGTCTTAGGAAATGCTTAGTTGTGGAATAGTTGTGTCCTGTTAAGCACTCTAGCCGAGCGCACTAATCAGGAGTTGAAGCAAGTGAGAGGTCAGCTAATGAACACTGTGAGGAAGAATATTCACTTCGTCCCTCCAGAGGATCCTCGGAGACCATCAACTCTAAAGACTGAGCATGCAGGATAGAGAACAGGGAAATAAGTTACAGGAAATTGAATATGTATAGTTACATCCTATAAATATCTAATGACACCTTGACTAGTGAAGAGGAGATTTAGAAGAATAAAGGACTAATCAGAAGAAAATTCTTAAATAACAGAAATCAAGTAGCTTTATAACAGAGTAGTGATTTCTATATAGCCTGGCAGGAACCCTGCATAACAATGTAGTTCTCATGTGAAAATATAAATTACTGACCTGGGAGAAAGAACAGCAGAGTCACCAATTTAACAGAACGAGGTGCTTTCAGAGTGCCCCAGCAGGTGCTGAGAGAAGTCAGATGGGCACATCCTGAGGGAGCACAGCCACAGCAGCTGAAACCCAGATAAGGGGTCTTCAGGAATTTGGAAGCAGAGCAATGAGCTAAGACAAAACTCAAAGCGGAATAACCAAGGACATTAGGAACCAACAAAGACAAGTCGACAAGAAACCGCCTTGGCAGCAAGAATAAAGTAAGACAAAGGTCTGAGTTCACGCAGTGGACACAGTGATGAAGAGGAGGAAATGACCACTGGATGAAGTAAACGAGCACCAGAGGGACTGCGACTCCTGAGCACAGACACTGGATGGCAGCAGGGACCAGGGAATGACCTGCTTCATGTGGGTGGAAACTTATTAGAATGATTTCTCAAAGAACTAATAAATATGTAACCAAGTCCTCGGGAATTCTATGATATATGAATGTGTATGATGCATAAATCTGGTACCTGTTTCTTAACTCGGGATGCACACCTGGAGGAGCAATCCCCTGTGCATCCAGTACTGCAATAAAGAATGCCTGCTTCCTAACACTACATTGGTGTTACGGAGTTTCGATTCCCAATTTGGGTGACAGTTTCTGGCGACTCAGATGAGACTCAGCTTTTGAATCTCGATGGATTTGCAGGATCACAGGACCTCCAGCCGGCACCGAGGGATTCTTGGGGAGAACCTCTGATCTGCGGACCGAAGAATCCTAAGCAGAGTCCCCTGGAGAGGTGAGTAAAGGCATTCTTTATAAGGGATAATTGGTATAAGTATAACTGGAAACTGGGGAGAGGGGTCAGAGTCCCCTCTGGAGCATGGGTTCAGGTCCCATAGCCTGACCATAAGACGCAGTGAAAGCCACACAGGGTTGGGCTAGAGAAAGGTACCTAAGGGAGCCAAATCTCTGCTCGGTGAAAGCCTGTGGAGCTTTGGCTAAGGGGTTAGCATGTAAACATCCCCTATAAGGTTGTGGGTTACAGTACTCGACACAATTAACTGGTTTCACTGAGTTTTGAATCTGGTTTAAGTATTGAAACTACGAGTTTGCTGTATGTCCGAATACAGTATTTCAGGCTTTGTATTTGTGATTCTGTATTGCATTTTGTGTTTGCGGCTTTGCGTTTGTAATTCTTGTATTACATTTGATAATGGGAAATAACAGTCGGCAGCAGGGGGGATACCGAAATCATCCCCTCTAGGTTGTATATTAAGACATTGGAAAGAACTGGGAGGTGATCCATTTACTCAGAAACAATTGATTGAATATTGCAATCATTGGTGGCCATTGTACACTCTGGATGATGGAGAAAAATGGCCAAGGAATGGTGCATTGGGGTACAATACCATTTTGCAGTTAATGCAGTTTTGTCGGCAGGAAGAAAAATGGGATGAAGTGTCCTATGTTGATTTGTTCTTTACACTGCAAAATCATCTTGACTGGCAAAAACAATGCAGCCTGATTCTGCAGGATCCTATGGTATTAGCTCTGGAAAAGCAAAACAGGAAGAAGTTAAAGCCGTGCTGTTCAGCTTGTAGTACTGGGCAAGGGTGTTTGAAATGCGGAAACAAGGAGGATTTGAAATGCGGAAACGAGGAGGATTTGAAATGCAGAAACGAGGAGGATGATGTAGAAATGATTGTAGCTCCTCGGCGGAGGCTTCGGGACCATCAAGGAATAGCCCAAGATATAGGGAGAAATAATGATGAGGAACAAGTTGCGGAGAGGGAACCAGAGGGAGGACAAATTGGAGGGGAACAATTTAGCCACATTGCGGGATGGACTAGGGTGTGTCGGGGGGTGCCGGAGACATTCTCCAAGTGCCTCTCCAACAAGCAGTAGGAAATAATGGTTCAGTAACAATAAAGGTTCCCTTTTCTATAAGTGATTTAAGATCTTGGAAGGAGATAGCTGGTATCTACCGGGAAGATCCAGACAGAGTTGCTAAAGTGTTTGAAATTATCATCAGAACTCAGGATCCTGGCTGGAATGATTTGCAGGTCATAATGGATATGTTACTGGACAGTACAGAGAAAAGGATGGTGCTTAATGCTGCTCGGAGACAGGTAGAAGGGGCACATGCAAATGGGGATTTGCAGGGAACAGTAGATCAAAACTTCCCCAAGTTTGCTGCGGACCCAAAATGGGATCCTAATCAGGCAGGATTCCGAGGGCTTTTGACGAGATATCAAAGATGGATTTTATTTGGCATTAGACACGCCATGCCAAAAGCAATTAATTGGCCTAAGTTATATGAAATTAAGCAAGAACCTAACGAATCCCCATCTGCATTTATGGAGAGATTAAAAATAGCTGCTAGAAAATATACTAATTTGGACCCAGAGAGACCTGAGCAAGTGGTACAACTTGCAGGCGTCTTTATGGGACAATCAGCCCTGGACGTTAGAAAGAAACTGCAAGAACTAGAATGGGCGGGTTGCAGGGATTTGGGAAAAATGCTAAAAGTAGCCTGGACAGTGTTTAACAACAGAGAGAGAGAAGAAGTGTTGCATCAGGTCAGAAGAAAAAAACTAAGAGAGGGAAGATTGATTGTAGCTTTAAAGGGAGTTGGTGGGAGAGGAAGAGGAGTAGGGAGAGTCGGAACAAGCAGAGGAAAGGGAAGGGGAAGGGTAGGACGCCCATTTAGAAGTCCCCAACTAGCAGAAGATCAAAGTGCTATCTGTAAAGAGAAGGGGAGTTGGAAAAGGGAATGCCCCAAACTGGGAGAATTGGATCCTTCACTACAGGCAATTAAATAGATGACTTTAAATGATGATGACTGAAGGGGACTGGGGGAATCAGCCCCAGCAGAACCCCTGGTTACACTGAAGCTGTGGAGTGATGAAGTAGAATTTTTAGTTGATACAGGGGCAACATATTCAGTATTAAATATTTGTAAAGGGGAGTTTGATCATAAAACTGCAGATGATGTTGGTGCAACAGGGGAATGTGGACATCAGCCATTTTTACAACCACTGAAATTTAAATTGGGAAAGCAACGGGTTATTCACAAATTTCTATATATGCCAGAATGTCCATCATCCCTTCTGGGATGAGATTTGTTAAGCAAATTGAATGTGCAAATATTTTTTGAAAATGGAGAAACTCTGCTGTTAATACCTTAGTCAAAACCCATTGAGGCAAAGTTTTGTATGTTCCAGGACATACCTGAGAGAAGGAAATTCCTACAGAAGTGGAAAATGCAATAATACCTTTGTATGGGCCAGTGGAATCCCAGGCTGATCTAAATTAGCGGAACCGGTAAAAGTTGCCTTAAAACCTGGAGGCAAGCTGGTAAGACAAAAACAATATCCTATTAAGTAGGAAGCCAGGAAGGGGTTGGAAGAATTAATAACAGAGTTTTTAACGTATGGATTATTAATAGAATGTGAATCAGAATATAATACTCCAATATTACCAGTGAAAAAGCCAAACAGGGAAGATAGGTAGTCCAAGATTTGAGAATCAAATTGAACAAGACATTCCTCCAGTAGTGGCTAACTCCTATACCTTGCTAACATTCTTGAAGCAAAAACATAAATGGTTTACTGTGCGAGACCTCAAGGATGCTTTCTTCTGCATACCTCTAGATAAAAATAGCCAGGCAATATTTGCCTTCGAATGGGAAGATCCCACCACCAGATGAAACTCAACTAACCTGGACAGTGTTACCTCAAGGATTTAAAAACAGCCTGACGATATTTGGCAACAAATTGGCAAAAGAATTAGAGCTGTAGAAGAAGAAAAATTTAGAAAGAACCATATTACAGTATGTAGATGAGATCCTAATTGTGACAGAATCTTGGGAGGATTGCCTGCAGGTAACAATCAACTTGCTGACCTTTTTGGGACAAGCAAGATACCAAGTATCGAGAGGTGAGGCCCAGACTGGAAAAGAGACTATGATATATTTGAGCTTTGAAATTTCCCAAGGACAGAGAAAACTGGGAGCAGATAGGAAAGAGGCAATTTGTCAAATCCCAGAGCCAGAGATGGCACAGGAGCTGCGAACATTTTTGGGCGTGGTTGGGTGGTGTCACTTGTGGATCCTCAATTATGGATTATTAGTAAAGCCTCTCTATGAAGCTTTAAAAGGATCTCAGGAGAATCACCTCTTATGGACACCTGGATGCCAAACAGCCTTTAAGAATTTAAAGAAAGCTTTAATGTCTGCACCTGCATTGGGTCTCCTAGATTTATCAAAACCTTTTGAACTGTTTGTACATGAGAGATAACACCTTGCCTTAGGTGTGCTCACCCAAAAGTTGGGAACTTGGAAACGGACAGTTGGGTATTTCTCTGAATAACTGGATAATGTTAGTAAAAGATGGCCTGAATGTTTCTGAGCTGTGGCTGCAACAGTACTTCTGATTCAAGAAGCCAGAACATTGACCATGGGGTAGAAGGTTACAGTTTATGTCCCATATATGGTAATTTCTGTCCTGGAACAAAAAGGAGGGCGTTGGTTGTCCCCGAGCCGCATGCTCAAATACCAAGTCATTCTCTTGGAACAAGACGATGTGGAACTTGAAACTACCACAGCAGTAAATTCAGCAATGTTTTTGAGTTCTGAAACAAAAAGCTCTGAGCCTTTAAATAATGATTGTCTGCAAACTATTGAACAAGTATATTCTAGCCGACAGGACCTAAAGGATGAGCCACTGACCAAACCTGGTTTGGAGCTGTTCACAGAGGAAAGCAGTTTTGTCCGCAATGGAAAATGAAAGGAAGGATATGCTGCGGTCACCACCACCCGGGTAATAAAAGCTGAAGCCCTACCTGCACACACATCAGTGCAGAAAGCAGAGTTAGTGGCTTTGGGTCAGGCCTTGAAGACTGCTAAAGGTAAGCGGGCAAATATTTGGACTGATTCAAAGTAGGCATTCGGTGTAATCCACGCACATGGAGCAATCTGGAAGGAAAGGGGATTATTATCAGCTCAAGGACTGCGCATCAAATATAAGGAAGAAATCCTTCAACTTCCTGAGGATGTTCAGCAGCCTAAGGGAGTGGCAGTCATGCACTGCAAGGCACATAAATTTGGACAAACAGTGGTAAACGTGGGCAATCGATTGGCTGATAAAACTGCAAAGGAGGTGGCGGAGAAAGGCATTCTTACTCTAGCACCAGTAAAACCAGTAAAACTTCCAACCTCAAAACCAAGTTATGGTAAGTTAGATAAATTATTGGCACAGCAGCTAAAGGCAACAGAAAATGAGAATGGATGGTGGGTAACCCCCACTCGACAGGCCATAGTTACTCCACAGATAATGATAAAAATAGCTAAAGAAAACCACAAAGAGACACAGTGGGGAACTGAAGCAATGATAGCAGATTTACAAAAACCGATGATTTGTGTGGGAATGACTGGAATAATAAAATCAGTAACAGCAAAATGCCAAACGTGCTTGAAAAATAATCATTGAAATCAAAGGAGGGCCCCTTCTGGTACTCTTAAACAAGGAAACTCCCCTGGGGACTACTGGCAAATTGATTTTTCTGAATTACCTAGACAATGCGGTTACAGATATTGGTACTAATTGATGCTTTTTCAGGCTGGCCAGAAGCCTTCCCATGCCACACCAACAAGGCCAGAGAAGTGGTCAAGATATTCTTGAAAGAAATAATTCCAAGGTTTGGGGTGCCGATAGGGATGTCCTCAGATAGGGGACCACGTTTTGTAGCAGATATAATACAACAGTTAAGTAAAATTTGGGGTATTAAGTGGGACTTACACACTCCATGGAGACTGCAATCTAGCAGAAAAGCAGAAAGAATGAATCAGACTCTGAAAAGGCAAATTAGTAAAATATGCCAAGAAACCTCTTTAAAGTGGCCTCGAGCATTATCTTTCACCCTCTTGAGAATTAGAATACAGTCAAGGTTGGGGGGTGGGGTAAGCCCTCATGAGGTACTATATGGAAAGCCATATCAATTGCCATTGATTCCGGGAGACACAAAAATCAAAGGGGAAACGGATTTAAAAACATATTTGGTCTCTTTAGAAAAAACTTTGACAGCTGTTTGGCAGCATATAGTACTGATGGGACCACTGCCCTGGACACTCCCGTGCATCGGTATCAACCAGGAGACTTTGTGTATGTGAAAATTTGGAACTCTCAGCCACTAGAGGAAAAGTGGAAAGGACCTCACCAAGTACTGTTGACAACGTACACTGCACTGAAGGTGGAAGGGATTGAGCCTTGGATTCGCTACGCTTGGCGAAGAAGACACCAATGGACCAATGGACTGTACAGTCCACCTGCCTCATGTGGAACTTGTTGTAATGATTTCTTGAAGAACTAATGACTATGTAACCAAGTCTTCGGCAATTCTATGAACGCGTGTGTGCACGATGCATAAATCTGGTACCTGTTGCTTAAGTTGGGATGCACGTTCGGAGGAGCAATCCCCCCTGCATCCAGCGCTGCAATAAAGACTGCCTGCTTCTTAACTCTACATTGGCGTTAGTGGGTTTTGGTCCCCGATTTGTGGTGACCAAAAAAAGAATGGCAGACTGCCCCGTGCAGCGCCTCACTTGGATGTGTCTGCAGTGTTGGAAGCTTGCCTACCCTACGTCTCCTACCGGTGGCCCTTGCGCTGGGGTGGAGGTTGTGGCAGGGGAGCGCAGCTAGCGTATACCCTTGACCGCCGAACGGCACGGCACTATCGGGGAAGGTCGTCCTCTTCGACCGAGCGCGCAGCTTCGGGAGGGACGCACACGGAGCGGTGAGGGAGGAAGGGGACACCCGCCTAGCCAACCAGATCGGCCGAATCAACCCTGGCGATCGATGGGGTGACAGATGTCGCAGCCAGATCGCCCTCACATCCCGAGCTGCCCGCCGCCCGCGCCGCCATATAACGGCCCGCGGCGCCACCGCCTACAGCTCGCGGCGACCCCCCCGCGCGCGGCCCGCCCGCCCGCCCGCCCGCC
>WHYT01013403.1:15555-31817 GCA_009806455.1 Tetrax tetrax | reverse complement strand
TTCTTCACATACCAAATCCTGTACTAAATGCAAACATAGCAGCTACTGAGAAGAAAATTAGCTCCATTCCAGCTGAAGCAAGGACATCTTGCTGCTTTTGCTCATTTAATTTTACATTTCCTCCTAGAAAAAAAACCCTGCTATCAAACCTGCAGTTTCATCAGGTGAATACCAAGAGCATCATCACTTGCTAGTGTTAAATTGTTAGTTTAAGATTTTTTCCTGCTGATTACTGTGCATTACTGCTACTTGATGAGATGAGAGTAACTGAAATATTTAAATTATGCTGCAATAATTTTTATTGTGTGTTCAGTGTATTTTATTTTTTTTTAGTCTTGCTGAAATGAAGTTTTATAGTAACTTAATTCCCCTTCTTAAGCTATTTTTAAGTCAACTTGCTATAACTATACATGCACATTTTCATGAATTAAAACAAGTTATCTCAGCGATTTTTTTTCCTCTTGCTTTTTTCATTTTCTCTTTTCCTTTCTTCTCTTTTCTTTTCTTTTCTTTTCTTTTCTTTCCTTTCCTTTCCTTTCCTTTCCTTTCCTTTCCTTTCCTTTCCTTTCCTTTCCTTTCCTTTCCTTTCCTTTCCTTTCCTTTTTCTTTTCCTTTTTTTCTCTTTTTCTTTTTTTATTTTTTATTTCTCTTTTTCTTTTTTTTTCTTTTGCTTTTTGCTTTTGCTTTTGCTTTTTCTTCTTACCTGCCAGCGACATGTATAAAGCTATGTGTGAACCACATAGGAATGTTATTTATTGCAATGTTAAGACAAAATTAATGGCTTGTTTGTTTTGAACCACGTACTAGTATCTATATAACTTTATTAGTTCAGAAGTTTTTGTATCTTGGTCTTGCTTTAGAAAACTCCTTCAGAAAGTTGCTATCATGCAATTTTAATGTGTAATTTGATTGTAATTTGACATCCTCAACTTCTTGTTCATTCTGATGTATACAGCAGACTTACACACATTTACCTAGAAGCCAACAAGTTGCATGGTAATCCACGTCAGCTACAGATTCACAATGTATAACTGCATGATATAGCAATGATAACTGGTATCATTGTCTCTTTCCTGACAGACAAACTGTCCCACACGGAATTCAGAAAATATATCTAATTGCACATCCAGAGTGAAAATCAGGAGAAAATTACCAAACTTTCACTTAAAATCTCCTAAAAAGAGCTACTGCTTAAAAATGTTTTTTTTTATAATAACTAGTGAAAATCCACAAAAGACAAGAATATAAAGAAAGCTGATGCAATAAAGCAAGTCAGCCAAGCAAGGAGAAGTAGAAGAAGGTAACATGATTATAAAGACTGCATAGATATTTTTCCTGTTGAAACTGTATGATTGCATAAGAGAGAGGAAATCAGCCTTTGTGTCTGTTGTACACTCAATTGTGTAGAACCACACAATGGGGGAGATGAGGAGGGGCTGTGGGGAAACGAGGAGAGGGTGTTGCTCTCAACATCAGCAGCTGGTTGGAGTGCTTGGAGCTCCGCCTGGGGATGGGGGAGGAGCTGACAGAGAGCTTATGGGTCAACATTAAAGGACAGGGATGGACAGGGGACGTTACAGTGGGGGTCTCTTACAGGCCACCTGGCCAGGAGGACAGAGCAGACGATGCACTCTACAGCCAGATAGGAGCAGCCTCGTGGTCACAAGCCCTGGTCCTCATGGGGGACTTCAACCACCCTGACATCTGTTGGAGAGACAACACGGCAGGGCACAGGCAGTCCAGGAGGTTCCTGGAATGCGTGGATGACAACTTCCTCCTGCAGGCGATAGAAGAGCCGAGAAGGAGGGGTGCCATGCTCGACCTTGTGCTCACCAACAGGGAGGGACTGGTGGGGGATGTGAAACTGATGGACAGCCTTGGCTGCAGGGACCGCAATGCGGTGGAGTTCAAGATCCACAGTGCAGCAAGGAAACTGCACGGCAAGCTCTCTGCCCTAGATTTCAGGAAGGCGGACTTCAGTCTCTTCAGGGACTTGATGGGCAAAGTGCCATGGGAGGCAGCCCTGGAGGGAAGAGGGGCCCAGGAAAGTTGGTCCGTATTTAAGGAGCTCCTCCTCCAAGCTCAGCAGAGGTGCATCCCGATGAAGAACAAGTCGGGCAAAAAGGCCAGGAGGCAACGAGCAACGGATATCATCTACCTGGACTTGTGCAAAGCTTTTGACACTGTCCCAAACGACATCCTTCTCTCTAAACTAGAGAGGCATAGATTTGATGGATGGACCACTCGGTTGATAAGGAGTTGGCTGGATGGCCGCACTCAGAGAGTGGTGGTCAATGGCTCAATGTCCAAGTGGAGACCGGTCACAAGTGGCGTCCCTCAGGGGTCCGTGTTGGGCCCGGCCCTGTTCAACATCTTTGTCGGCGACATGGACAGTGGGATAGAGTGCACCCTCAGCAAGTTTGCAGATGACACCAAGCTATGTGGTGCCGTCGACACGCTGGTAGGGAGGGATGCCATCCAGAGGGACCTGGACAGGCTGGAGAGGTGGGCCCGTGCCAACCTCATGAAGTTCAACCAGGCCAAGTGCAAGGTTCTGTACCTGGCTTGTGGCAATCCCAGGCACAAATACAGGCTGGGCGGAGAATGGATCGAGAGCAGCCCTGAGGAGAAGGACTTGGGAGTGATGGCGGACGAGAAGCTCAACATGAGCAGACAAGGCACTCTTGCGGCCCAGAAGGCCAACCGCATCCTGGGCTGCATCAAGAGGAGCGTGGCCAGCGGGTCGAGGGAGGTGATTCTCCCCCTCTACTCTGCCCTGGTGAGACCCCACCTGGAGTACTGCGTCCAGTTCTGGAGTCCCCAACATAAGAAGGACATGGACCAGTTGGAGAGGGTCCAGAGGAGGGCCACGAAGATGACAAGAGGGCTGGAGCACCTCTCCTATGAGGCTCCGGGGAGACCTGATAGTGGTCTTCCAATACCTCAAGGGGGCCTCCGAGAAAGATGGGGAGAGGCTGTTCAGTAGGGCCTGTTGTGATAGGACAAGGGGTAATGGGTTTAAATTAAAGGGAGGTAGATTTAGATTGGATATTAGGAAAAAAAAATTCACAATGCGAGTTGTAGAGCACTGGAACAGGTTGCCCAGAGAGGTGGTGGATGCCCCATCTCTGGAAACATTCAAGGCCAGGTTGGATGAGGCTCTGAGCAACCTGATCTAGTGGGGGATGTCCCTGGTCCTTGCAGGGGTTGGACTAGATGACCTTTGAAGGTCCCTTCCAACTCTAACCATTCTGTGATTCTATGATTCTATGATATATGGTCACAAGGAGATTTTACTGGCTCTAATTATTTTCAAGTGTAGGGTAGGGTAGCTAAAATGCAAAAGATACAATTAGCAAGAAAAGATGGAAAAAGCACTACAAAGATAACAAATATGCAGTAAGGACTCTGAAGTTATTAAAAAAAATACTTATTCTGGAATCTCAGACGTACTATGAAGAATTTCTTGCAACTCATTGAAGGTGGCTAGCTTGAAAATACAGCTAGAGGAATGCAAGCAATGAGCAAGCACAAGATTTATTTTCAAATCCTTCTACTTCATCTTGGCTCGTACACTGGCAGTTACAGCCCACAGATAAAACTATTATTAAAAACCTCATCTGGAGTAGTTGTACTTTTTTTTTTTTCATTTCTGTCTTGGGCGCAGCTCCAAAATAAAGGAAGCATACCAGTTTCAGCTGTATTCTTCATTAAACGTTTTTAATGCATTTCTGATATGCTTATGTAAGGGAAAATAACTGAAAAATATGATGAATAAAGCGCAAATAACTGTTAGTGTGCAAAGTGTAGTAAGTAAAGTTCAGTTAAAAATATGTCTAACCTTAAAACTTTCTCTCTCTTCTTGCAGACCATAACATGCATTAATAAGCTGGCAGGAGAACAGTTGCCGCAGTCTTCCTTAAGTTATTGGATTTCTGAGAACATGCTTAATATTACATTATGTATCACATGTTAAAAACAAGATCTCTGCCCGTATTTGTACAGCTGGTCCTTAGCAAAGGAGACAGGTATCGATGTTAAAATTACTTCAGATACTGCAAAAAGGTAATAAGACATTACTGATGCAAGCAAAACAAACTTGTACTCATAACTCTTCATTAATTACAAACTAAGAGCCAGGTAATAAAATGTAAATTAATTTTTATTTTTTAGAGTGTATTTTTCCAAGCTTCCATTTTCGTACAGTTCACTCATAAAAAAAAAATCATGAGTCTGAACAAAGAAATACTTCCCTTGACTTTTAACAAATTCTTCACACAAGCAAATATTTTGGAAGTGAAATCTAATTTTGAATTATCAACTGGAAAGCAGAATAAGAACACAAAAAAGTAAATTGCTGTCGGAATAATTTGAAATAACAAGCTTTAGTGAACAAAAAAAAAAACCTGTATTTTTTATTTCAGAACCATTCTAATAATTTAATATATATTTTAACAATATATATTTATAATTAATTAATTATTTCCAAAATTAACTAGTGTCATAAAGTTCATATGTAGGTTCAGATGCTTTCAGAAGATATTAAGAAGTTAATTTTTTTTTAAACTTAGACTGGTTTGAATCAATAGAAGTGCGTGAAAAATAGGTTTAAGCTATTACTAAGCCAGGTATAAATTACCTGATTATTCTTATAATTATGTTAAAATATCTTTATGATCTCAGATATAACGTGATTTGAATACCCCTGAATCTTTAATGTAATTACCCTTAGGAAAATCCTGTCAAGCAGGAAGTTATTATTGACCTCAATTGAGAGCTTTGGAACCGTGGTTAAGAAAGCTTAAAGATTTGCCTAGATGGATGTATATGTAGTTGACCAAACTCAGTCACTGAATTCTAACATATCAAACATAGGAGCTTACAACATATGTTTGAGTAGGATAGGCCTTTTTACTGTGTCATAGATGTACTGTTTCTCACCTGAGAAGTAATATCTAACAGAGGAAGAAGACTAGCTTTTTAAGTTGCGGTGGTGCAGGCCCACACGGCTTCCTGAGTCAGTCAGTGCTTGGTGCAATTCCTTCCCTCCTGGACCTCGCACCAACATAGGCTAAGTCAGCAAGAGATTGTTAATATGGTGAACCTGAGTGCTAAGGCACTCCTTAATGCTCCTGGTTTCTTTTTTCCCAGCAATGGAAACAATGGAAACAATAATAACAGTCATCTCCTGACAACCTAGTACTTCTTGACCTGGGTCAGACCACAGTTGCATGATACTAGAATTTTGAGTTCTGGGCCTGTGTGACTTGTGGAAAGCACCAGAATAAAACATCATTCTAGTTGGGTTGAAAGGTCCCTTCCAACCCTAAAGATTCTATGATTCTATAACCTTGGACCCTATAAATAGCAACCCTAAGTAAGACCCATTGAGCTCTCCTGGATCACAGAGGGCTGTGACCAGCATCTGACCTGAGCTCAGGTGCCTCTCAGGTGAAGTTTCCTTACGCTGAAGAGATTTAAGGACCATCTGTGGGCAAAGTTGATGAAAGGCCAGAGTGAAGTTCAACTTCTTGAGGCTCAATTATTACCTGTTGAGGAATGCCAGTGCGCTGTGATTATTTACTATAAACTCAAGAAGGAAGAGGGGACGATAGGCTAGTCTCCTCTGTTCACCTCTCTACCCATATAGAGAAAAGGAGGAAAATTTAACTATAGGTTAGTCTACTCTATATAGGTATTTTACTGGATACAAATACGTCTGTGTTTCTGTGTTTTGTGTTTATATATACATTTTTATGTATATATATATATATATTTAAATACCCTGTAGTAAGTTAGTGTGAACCTTGTAATTTTCACATCTGTAATTAAGTCACTGTTTTAATCACAATGTATTTTACTGAATCACTTTGTGTCATAGTTCCTCTCACCACCCGTCCACTCCTCTCAAGAACAGGGAGACAGAATACAAGAAAAAAGGCTCAAAGTTTGAGATAAGGACAGGGAGAAATCCTTAAAGTTACTGTTATGGGCAAAACAGACATGACATGGAGAAAACTATTCATTTATTACTAAAACCAAAGCAGGATAATGAGGCAGGGAACAAGATAATCTCACCCCACCCCTCCCTCTTCCCAGGCTTAACATTATCTCTACCACCTTCCGCCCGAGGAGGAAGAGGGAATGGGAGTTACAGTAAGTTCATCACACGTCGTTTTACACCGCTGCTTCATCGTCAAGGGAAGAACTCCTCACATTCCTCACCTGCTCCATCGTGAGGTCCCTCCCACAGCTGCAGTCCTTCGTGAAACTGCTCCGGCCTGGGTCATTTCTTTCACAGGATGCAGTCCCTCCAGAACAGCTGCCCCAGCGGGCCCTCCACGGGCCACAGTCTCCTTTAGGCATCTTCCTGCCCTGTCGTGCGGTCCTCCACAGGCAGCAGGTGGATCTCTGCTCCTCCGTGGACCTCCATGGGCTGCAGGGGGACAACCTGCTTCACCATGGGCTGCACCACGGGCTGTAGGGGAATCTATGCCAGGAGCTGCATTACTCCTCCCCCTCCTTCTTCATTGACCTTGGCATCTGCAGCCATTCTTTTCACAATAAATTCTTCACAACAGGCAGGCAGATGCCTCTCAGGTTCTCTTCACATCTCATCTCCTCTCCACCTCTTGCAGCCAGGCTGGGCCAAGATGGGCGCAGTCGGCCGCCCAGCAGGAGGCCAGAGGGTGAGGGCTGCAAGGCCCACAAGGCTCGCGCCTCCCCCTCTCTGCCCCATTCAGAGTCTTCACATGTTCTCCTCCTTCTTTTTTTTTCTGTTTTTCCCCTTCTTAAATATGTTATCGCAGAGGCGTTATCATGAAACATTCCGCTACCAATTGGCTCGGCCTTGGCCAGCAGCAGGTCTGCCCTAGGCCTTGCCAAGTCCAGTAGACAAAGGGGAGCAACTTCTAGCAGCATAGCCCCCAGCCCCTCACTAAATGAAACCAGAATACTTTGTTAACCTTTAAATTGCATAATGATTAAGTGCTTCTAAAGTAAATCCTTGATTTACCTCATACCATTCATAAAACTTAAATTGTTGCTAAATCATAACCCTGTGAAACATTTCATCTGCTGCAAGTTGCTGCTAAATTGTGACAGTGTGGTCTCTCTTCATTTATCCTGGGACTAATTCCAGTGGATATGCACAAATCTTTTGTGGAAATTCACCTAAATACAAAAAGGATTCTTGTATTTGAAGAAGAGTTGAACTCATGTTTCACTAACCCCAGATAAAGACTCTAATCACTGATCTATTTGCCTGTTACATGACTGAATATTATAATATTTATTGTACATTTTGTAACTGGAGTTTGTAGAACCAGATTCTCAACAGACAATAGAGTAATTTCATTCAACTCAATGGGATTAGGTATCTGCAAACTGAATAACTAATCTATTATTAATTTCTGTATTTACCTCATTATTTGTTATCACAGAAAAAAAAAAAAATCAACTTTGATCTCCTAGTCTGAGAAACAACTAGGGGACTTTGCAGTACTTTTTCCAAAGTTTCATACCAGCACTTAAAAAGTAAAAGATGCTAAATTTCAAATGTCAGTTTGCAATTTCTTTATATAGTTTTTAATCTCCTTATTGCTTTTTTTTTTCCCTCGGAGATTCTGATTATACTTGTAAATTATTAAATTTGTTTTGAAATAAAATTTCACTTAAAAAAAACCAAACAAGCAGCAATCGTATTTGAAATCAGTTCAAATCAGATTTTCCATTTTTTTTTTTGTTTTAGAAGTAAAGTTAAGGACACAGATAATAATAAACTAAATGAGGTCTCCTTATTTGACAGTTTCTAACTGTCCCTAGGCAGCATGCATCTTATCTTTGCAGGGTCTCTTTGAATAATCTGTCAATTTTCTGTTCATCCTTCGAGTAGATACCATGACATTTGCTTACCATCTCCTGTAGCTCCTTCCCTCGTACTTCAGCCAGAATGTCTCCTTTTTGCGAGGCCACTGATGCCTCCAACCCAGCCTGGGAGAGAAGCAGCAGGCACTCCCTACAGCCTGAGACATGCATGGCTTTGTATCCTCCTTCCCTCCTGATTCAGATCAGTCATGTCTTCTAATGCGTCAGAGCAGTTGCTCCAGCTGGTGCCTTGTTCCGCTTCGCTGTGTTTATGCTGACTCTATCAATCCCACATCAGTGAGAAATAGAGTGGAAAGTGACTCTATCATCATTTTGGAAGCTTTGGTACTGTTCAAAGAAGGAAGCAAAATACCTCAGGCTGCATTCAAAGAACAGGAGGTTTATTACTAAGATATGTCCTCAAATAGAGAACACCTTTGGGTTCTACTTTATTCACGTGACTGCTTACTCATTTTTCACTTACCAGTTACTGAGTCCAATAAATAACTCTACTGAGAGCATCATTTTGAAAAGTAGCTTAGGTATATATTCTTTTTACATTTGTACACAAAGATGTTGCACATAGGCTTCTTTGTGCTTTCTGCCATTTACTGTCACAGTATAGTGACAGTGATAATATTCATCATTGTAATTTAGAAACTGGTTTTATTTATCTTCCTGATAGTATATACTGTATTATTCTGGAGTAATTTCTTCTCCCCTTTTCTGGAGAAAAAGTATATCTGGTTTTAAACTGTTAATACTAGTATTGGTTTCAAATTGATACGGCTTGCTTCGTCTTTCATTGTGAAGCAACGATATCTAAACTGCATTCATAAGTGCTATGAAATCAATAATGAAATGTTTGATGCTGTTAGAAATGCTTTGGAGCTATGGCTGAAGACACTCTTTTTTATCATAAACCCCTTCATTTTATGCCTCTCAACTAATTGTTACATAACCTGTTAGCAACTAACTCGCCCAGGGGTTATCTAACGACATTCTATCTAAAGACCTTAGAGCGTGAAGCATTGAAGGTCCACAGAACAGAACTGACAGGATTGCCCCCTCTCTTCTGACAGGCATTTTAAAGGATTCCTCTGTTTACTTAAGTCTATTACTTACAAAAATTTTCCACAATTACTTCTGTAAAAGGTCTCTTGAGTTGTCACCAAAGTGTAAATTTGCAATGTATTTAGTATAATTAATACGAACAACTGCAAAATAAGTAGAATGAAACAGAACTTGTTGTCTGTCTTAGCAAGACTATGTGTAAAGGTGCTGACTATGTCAGTAAATAATGCAGAAAGAGAGATTTTAAGAGAAATGTGCAAGAGAGGAAAACTTCTGCAAATTAAATACGGAATTTAGGTACATACATAGAAAGGCTGTTTTAATCTTAACTGTAAAATGGAATATTTTTCATGTCCATTGTCATGAGATGGTGAGAAGGAAAATTATACAGTCCTGGCAGTAAAAGTAAGGACTGACTTACTATGTGCTTAATCTTCCAGAAACTATATATCTATGCATATATAAAAACATGGCAAAACAAGACCTTCAATCCTGTGAACATGTTTGTTAACTACTCAAAAATGTCAACCATGTTACAAAACTGTTTGAAGTGGCCTTAATTAAGTGTCCTACTAATGTGAAATTTCACAAAATTTTGAAAGTTGCTTCTGGTGTCAAAAATAGTTTTTGAAACATAGCTTTTATTTTAAAAATCTCTAAATTTATAGTACATAAGGAATATTTCAAAAAATGGGTTATGCCTGAATTCCTTCCTTTCTTAGTTTTCATTGACAATCATCTTAAAAAATGTCTACCTAAACAAAACATAGTTGAGATAGCGATTATGAGGTCTTATGCAATAACTAGTTTAAGAGAGGAATTTTTATTCTCTTTATTATAAAATAAAATTTAACATAAATAGTGGTATATAAGGAAGAAAAGATACATTCTTGGCAGCTGACACATTCTACAGATCAAGCAACTTTAACTCTGTCTTTTCTGGTTTCAGATGTTATGTAAGAATTTAGCAATTAGAAAACATAAGCACAAGCCTATGACAAAGCTGAGATGCTTAGCTAGTTTGTATCTTATACAGTAGGAGTAAACAAAGGACAATGTTAGAGTTTGCTTTTTGACAGAAAACATGAATGTATGGATTTTTTAAGTGTGGTCACCTAATAATGTGTTGATAAATTATATATGAATGTACTATACCTTCATCATTCAAAATTAGCAACTGGATTGCCGGAGGATGCTGCAGGGCATCTCAAATAGCACTGCACAACTTTATGGACAACTAAGACAAGATCCACCGTGTGTACTATGTTCTCATTATCTATGATGGAAACTTAATCACCTAGCAAACATGTAGACACCTGCAATTAGATGTCTGTAACATGAGGCTTAATAGCAAACTTAGCATTAAAAACCTCTATTAGATTATCCCTGGAATAAAATGAGAGTTTAGCTCACAGATAAATCCTCATATTTTGGTGTCTAAATTGGATTTCTATAATCTGGAGTTGAAACCTGCCTTTAAATCTGAGTGTATCAACATAGAGACATTTCTAGATATAGGAAATAAATGTGCTTGCCCCGCTCTCTCCTTACACCATAACAATCAGTAGGGGTTGTGAACACTGCATCCAGCTGAAGCTGGACTTTGCGGGATTTATAGCAACACGGTAGCCAAAGGCTGTCTGGAAACATAACCCAGACATCTTGCTGATATGAAAATAGGACTACAACTCAATCATTTTACTCTATAAATAGGGAGCAGCCCAGGGCTTATTGGGCTCTCCTGTAGTGGGCTGCGCGCCACAATCTCCCCTTGATTAGTGATGCATCTCAAAGTTACCCCTCGAGGCTGAGAGATTCTTTGCCACCACAGATTCTTGGTAAGTGACTAGTAGCACATTAAACTTTGAAATCTTAGCTAAGTGATATAAAGGATAGATTGTGCCATATAATCTTTCAGATATAAAGTGTTGACCAAGTCTAGAACTACAGTTGGATCCAGATGCATCTAATCTCCTCTCTGAGAAGGAGTTTAGAAAGCAAGGGGGTCCTTTCTGAACCTCATGATACAACGAGAGGGTCTCCCTGGCAGTTTTGTCTGACTGTCCCCTATGCAGTAAATAATTCAGCATAACTTGCCATCAAATCTTGTTAAATTACTGTCGCATTCATCATTAAACTTTGTTAATTCACTGTTTATATCAATAAATACTAACATTGCTTAGCTCTCTTATGAGTTGTCTTGGTTTTATTCAGTGAGGGGGTCTACAGTGGCAGCTTCTGTAAGAAGGTGCTAGAAGTTTCCCCTTTGTCCAGTGGACTTGGCTGGGCCTAGGCTGGGCCCACTTCTGGACAGGGCTGTGCCACTTGGTAGCAGAACGTTCCCTGATAACACCTCTTCAATAACATATTGAAGAAGGTGAAAAACAGTTAAAAAAAAAAAAAGAAGATGTGAAGAAGCTGAAGCCGGGGCAGAGAGGGGGAGGCATGAGCCTTGTGGGCCTTGTGGTCCTCACCCTCTGGCCTCCTGCCAGGTGGGTATTTGGGCCCATCTTGGCCCAGCCCAGCTGCAAGAAGTGAATAGAGAAGATGTGAAGAGAATCTGAGAGGCATCTGCCTGCAAAGAATTTATTGTGAGAGGAATGGCTGCGGATGCCAAGGTCAGTGAAGAAGGAGGGGGAGGAGTAATGCTGCTTCTGGCCAAGATTCCCCTGCAGCCCGTGGTGCAGCCCATGGTGAAGCAGGCTGTGCCCCTGCAGCCCATGGAGGTCCACGGAGGAGCAGAGATCCACCTGCTGCCTGTGGAGAACCCCCCTCTGGGGCAGGCAGATGCCTAAAGCAGGCTGTGGCCCGTGGAGGTCCCGCGCTGGGGCAGCCGTTCTGGAGAGACTGCACCCTGTGGAAAAATGACCTGCGCTGGACCACTTCACGAAGGACTGTAGCCCGATGGTGGGACCCTGAGCTGGGGCAGTGGAGGATTGTGAGGAGTTCTCCTCCCGGGGATGAAGGAGCAGCATAAAACGATGTGTGATGAACTGACCATAATTCCCATTTTCTCTTCCCCTCTGTGCTGCTCAGGGGGAAGGAGGTAGAGATAATGCTAAACCCAGGAAGAGGGTGGGGTGATGGGAGGTTGTCTTGTTCTCTTTCTCATTATCTTGCTTCGTTTTAATAATAAACAAATAGTTTTCCCTAGGTTGAGTCTGTTTTGCCCATAATGGTAGTTTTCAGAATCCCTGACTTTATCTCAAATCTCGAGCCTTTTTTCTTATATTATCTCTCCATATTCCCTTGGAGGGTGGGGGGGAGTGAGAGAGAGACTGCATAGTCTGGTCCCAAGCGGGACTAAACCATGACATGAGTGAAGTGCACCACTCCATCTGCGATAATGAATTGTATCACAGAACTCATTACTGCTGTTTGTTATCTATAGGGAAGCCTACATGACAAACTCAGTTGTAATTGCATGGAAGACATCTACAGCTAGTTCTTATCCTTGGGGCTCATTTTAGTTGACCAAGAACAGATAGCTCATGGAAACTGATCTATTCTAGATCTTGCCACTGACTCTAGTTGCAAACCAGAAGGGTAGAGCTAGTCTTAAATTCCTGTGAGACCCTTGTCAATGTTCCCTAAATGTTTTGAGACCTCAGGATATTGCAAGTGCCACTAAACATTTATATTTATGCAACTGAAATGTTCCTATAATCACAAGATATTATTACATTTAAATAAACCCTAAATGTTATTATTTCAGGAATATTTGTAGTCATGTTGGTCTAGAATTTTGGATGTATTTTCAACTCCTCAGTATTCTGTACCACTGTAGAGCTTAACACCAGTTCCTAGCCTCTCTTTCTGCACCTAAGCAGATCAAGAAAGTCACCGCAGCAGTTACTTTGAGAAGCATCCCCTGTGTTCTAGAAAAAGAGTAACACATACAACATATTCCTGTGGATTTTGATCACTTACATCCTGCTGTTCACTTCTGCAGTGGCTTAAATCATTAAAGCATTAGCTGCCCATCCTGCTCTGCAAGGAAGCACAATTAGTAACTAATTTGACATGAGACTGAAAAAAAGGATTTTTCTATCGTCTTTCTTTCAAGGTGATACCAGCAGCGTTCCATGTTTCTTACATTTGTTTGTTTGGTATTTTTTTCCTTTTCTTTCTTGATACATGATAGTTTATCAGTTTATCTTTCTCTGTGAGCCAAAGAATTTATTTAGACTGATTTTTGAATCTATAGTTTCATTTTCTACACTAGGGGCCTGTTGTTATCAGATAACACTGAGAACTTCATCTCACTTTCACTGCTGGCAACAAAATCTATGACAAATTTCAGAAACACTGAATCTATTAGAAATGCATGTAGGATATTTCGCTCCTTGCAAATTAAGAAATCATTTGTGTTGAAATCTATATGTTAAATATTTACATAAATAAAGGATACTTTTCACAAAAATAATATGGATTTTTTTTTCTTTTTAATGTATTTAAACACCATTTGTTACACACCAAGGGAGATTCACTGCCAAGTGCTTGAGGAAATACTTCTGGTCAGCTCAAAAATTGACTCTCAGAGATGAGGGCAAGGAAATCACCATAGAGAGAGAGAACAGCCAGTCCAGCTTAGCATGACATTTAAAATTTCAAATAGTGACAAATTATGTTACCAGGCATCCAATGTGTTACGTCATTGTCACCAAGTAAAGGATACACTAACATAACATTTACTGGAAATAAACAAAGATTAGAGATTTGAGATTTGATCCATTTGGAGGTGTCACTAGTGGGGATTCTAGGGTCTTGTGCTGCTTCTCAAGTGCTGATTTCTGTGTTACAAGGTCAGCTTTTTCTCAATTCCTTGCCTGATAGCTCTTCACTACATTGTTTTGGAATTTGTAATAGCTTTGAATAACAATTCTTTCCATTGATTATGTAAAGTTCATTTGTGACTCGTCATGTGCTGGAAAGGTTGTTTTGAAATCTCTATGTAAAATGGAGAGAAGAGAGGAGAGGAAGTAGGAGAGGAAAGAGGAGAAACAGAAAGACAAGAGAAGAGTAAAGAAGGAAGGGTAATTAATGACTTAACCTAATTACTTCAGTGAGATTATTTCAAAGCCCCTCTATGATTAATTCAGAATAGAAACTTAGTTTAGTTTTCAAAGAGACTGTCATAGACTACACCCTACTGATGATCCAGAGATTGTTTTCCTCCAGGTGTCCAAGGCATATTTATTCCATTTTGTATAAATAACTTACTATGAATTAAACTAGAAAGAGATAGACATTATGGGAAGGATTCAGCCCACTTACTTTTTATCTTATTCTGGTTTAGGCAAAATGTGTTGTCATAGGTTTTCTATTATCTGTGGATTCCTGATCTTTGATGTATATAATATTTTTCAGTCTTGCTCGGCAAAGTTCTCTAGGCACCTAATCACTTCCTAGACATGCTCATAAACATTCCTTTTTAAGTCAGTGACTAAATGACTAAAAGCAACTTTGATTCAAAGATAGGCCAGAAGAGACAAAATTCTGCTTTGATTCCTGGGAAAAAAACTAATCCATTAGATATGCTTAAAACATGCTTTGAATAAATGACAGTATTAAATTTGGTGCATGAAACTATCAGAAACTTATATATAGTTGCTGAAGAGCTTAAGTACTCCCATATGAAACTCTTCCATACATGGACATTTAAATTCATGGTTTCAGTTGTTAAAGGATATCCTAGCCAAATTATAGAACACATTTTAAGGTATTTATTTTGACATCCTTCCTATTGAAGCAAAGAATGCAAGCTGGTACTGTGAGAAAGATTCTTACCTCTGTGCCCTTCAGAAGGAACCAAATTACTAGTGCATAGAGATAATTATGAGCTGTACTTTTACTTCAGATAGTGTTTATGGGCTGGATGCTGAGTGGGCAGCTGATGTGTGAGAGGACATAGAAGAAGGTAAAATGCTCATTGGTTTCTTCACCTTTACTACAGGAAAATCTACGTCTAAATTATGTAGACCTGGGACTACATAAATCCCAGGTCACTGAAACCAGTGGGAAGTCTGGAGCAAGTAAGACTTACCATCAGAAGAGAAAGTTAGAGAATCTTTGAACAAACTGGATAAAAGCAAGGCCACCCACAGATACATCCATGGATTCTGAGGGAGATGGCCTCCACACTGCAAGGGCATACTGAGTACTGGAAGGAAACAAATGTCTCTCTTGACTTCAAGAATGGAAAAAGAATGATCCAGGGAACTTGATCCTAGAAAGGATGAAACAAGTAATCCTAAAAAACACTTTTAAGGAAATGAGAGCCAAGAATGTGATTTGGATTAGTCAACATGTATTTACAAAGAGTAAATCATACTTGACCAACCTGATAGTCTTTTATAATAAAATTACTGCTTAATGCATGACAGGAGACTATTGAGTGTTGTTTCTCTCCAATCAAGCAAGACTTTTGAAACTATCACCTGTAATATCTTCATAAACAAACTGAAGAACTACTTGCTAGGTAAGCAGGCTGTGAGGTGGACTGAAAACTGCCTAATCTGCTGGGCTCAAAGGGTTCTGATGAACACTGGAGTCCAGTCACTAGTGGCATACCTCAGGGCCCATACTGGAGACAATATCTTTTCATTACGGACCAAGACGGTGAGACATAGTGCATGCTCAGCAAGTTTGCAGATGTTACAAAACTGTGAGAAGGGGTTAATACATGAAATGTGGGGAGGTTTTTTTTCTGTTCACAGGGACCTTGGCAGGCTTGGAAAACAAGCAGGCAGGACTCCCATGAAAGTTCAGCAGAGGGAACTACAAAGTCCTAACCTTGACAGGGGAATAACCTCATAGAATCATAGAATCATAGAATCATAGAATGGCTAGAGTTGGAAGGGACCTTCAAAGGTCATCTAGTCCAAACCCCCTGCAAGAAGCAGGGACATCCCTGACTAGATCAGGTTGCTCAGCGCCTCATCCAGCCTGGCCTTGAATGGGGCATCCACCACCTCTCTGGGCAACCTGTTCCAGTGCTCTACAACTCTCATTGTGAAAATTTTTTTCTAATATCTAATCTAAATCTACCTCCCTCTAATTTAAACCCATTACCCCTTGTCCTATCACAACAGGCCCTACTGAACAGCCTCTCCCCATCTTTCCTGTAGGCCCCCTTGAGGTATTGGAAGACCGCTATCAGGTCTCCCCGGAGCCTCCTCTTCTCCACGCTGAACAGCCCCAACTCTCTCAGCCTGGCCTCATAGGAGAGGTGCTCCAGCCCTCTCATCATCTTCGTGGCCCTCCTCTGGACCCTCTCCAACTGGTCCATGTCCTTCTTATGTTGGGGAGTCCAGAACTGG
>WHYT01013402.1:10486-23854 GCA_009806455.1 Tetrax tetrax | reverse complement strand
GTGCGCAGCCCAGCTGAGCCCGGGCGGCCCGGGTGCGGCCCCAGCGGCGCGCCGGCCCTACAAGTACGTGTCCTCGCTCTCGCGGGAGCTCAGGCTCTCCTTGGACTGGTGGTGGGGGGAGACCTGGGGGTGCAGCAGCTCCCGGGTGGAGCCGGGCGCCCCGTTGCCCTCGGAGGGGCTGGCCGGACCCTTTTCGCGGTTCTTCTCCTTGCTCTTGCGGGCTTTGGGCACGGGGGCGGGCCCGGGGGGGACGATGATGGAGGGGACGGGCTCCAGCGCTTTGTGGGTGGGGGGCTCGGCCTCGCTGATGGCCTTGGCGCCGTGCAGGCGCGGGGGGGACTTGCACTGCAGCTCCCCGTGGGTCTCCCGCCACTTCTTCAGCTGGATCAGGTGCTCCCGCTCGATCTGCCGCTCCGTCACCGGCAGCTCGACGACCTGCGGGGACAGACTGGTGCCGTCAGCATCGGCCCCCGGCGGCGGCACCCCAGCGCCCGGCCCGGGAAAGCCCCCCAGAGCCAAGCCTTTTGGGGAGTGCCAGCTCTGCCCACCCAGGGGCGGCCCAGTCCACGTGGGTGGCACTGGGCCCCCAGCCCCTCACCTCCTGCACCAGGAAGGTCTCCTGCATGATTTTGGGGCTGAGGGCCCTCAGCCTCTCCATGGTCTCGTACTGGCCCTGGCAGGACTTGAGCTTGTCCGAGGAGCCCAGCGTGTGTTTGAGCAGCACGAGGCCCACCCGGAAGATGATCTTCACCCCTGCGAGCGGAGAGGTGAGGCAGCGAGCGCCCGGCCGGACGGGGTGACGCTGCCACGCTCCCTCAGACCCAGGTCCTGGGCTGGCCAGCGGTCAGGACAGGCACAAGGGTGCATTTGGGATGCAGGTGTCCTGCCGCAGCTCCGAGCGCCGTCCACGTGCCGCAGGGGACTGCGGCCGGCCGCTCCAGGAGGAGGAGGAGGAGGAGGAGGAGGAGGGCGGGGAGCTCCTACCTTCGCAGAAGAACATGTCCCAGACGCGCAGGACGGAGCTCCAGGGCAGCGTGCGGGAGAAGGCGCACATGAACCACTCCGTCATGTAGAGGATGGGATCGATCTTCTGCTTGCTCAGGTGCTTGTAGGCCACGGGCGAGACCTTGTGCAGCAGCGAGAAGAGGATCTGCCCGTCCAGCTGAATGGCCTCCTGCAGGGACGGCGTCGGGAGCCCCCGTCAGCGCCTCGCGCCCGGCCCAGCCCTGCCACCAGCTTCCCCGCAGCGCCCGGCCCGCGGGAGAGCGCCCAGGATCTCCCCAAAAGCTCCTTCCTTTCTCCAGGGTGAGGAGCTGGGGAAGCGTTCAGCCCGGAGCCGCCGCAGGTCCCCGCCGCCAGCGCCGCGGAGCCTTCACTCACCAGCTTCTCGCTGTAGTAGCCGGGGAGGTACTTCTCACAGATCTGCACCAGGCACCAGAACGCTTGCTGCAAGCCAAGGGACAGCGGCTGAGCACCCCGCACCCTCTCCCGCTTTGGCCGCTGGCTCTCCCCCGCCCCCCCGGCCGCGCGCTCGTACCTCGGCCGGCATGTGCATGAGCAGGACGGCGGCAATGGGGGCCTGGGCCTGGCAGTAGCCCTCCTCCGGACGGTACAGCGTGTACGCCTTCAGCACCCGAAACAGGTCCTGCTGCCTGCGGAGACACCCCGCGGAGGGGGAGGTGGAGAGAGGGCACGGACACGGCCCAGCGGCGTCGCCCACGCACCGGGCATCGTGTGGGAATCCGGCACCGCAGGCCGGC
The DNA here is from genome assembly GCA_009806455.1 of Tetrax tetrax. Lineage (NCBI taxonomy): Eukaryota > Metazoa > Chordata > Aves > Otidiformes > Otididae > Tetrax > Tetrax tetrax. The sequence continues at coordinate 22,094 of WHYT01013402.1, read as the reverse complement.
CGCCCGCCACCGCTCTTCCCCATGAGCTTGGGTCAGTCCCTGCCGCGGCAATTCCCACCCCTCTGGGGGTCGGAGCTGGGGCTGAGGGCTGCAACACACGCAGCAAGCTCCTGGGAAGCCATCCTGTTTCCAGCTCACGTCTGGACAGCCTGCGAGCTTGGGGGGTAAGGACGGAGGGGAACACGGTGGGGGACACGTGTGGGTGGGTCAGCTAGGGCAGACAGCGCCCACCCCGTAGCGCTGGTCGCCGAGGAGCGCTTACCCGTGGCCTCCACGCGAGACGAACATCTCGTGGAAGGGGAACTGCCGATGGAGATCCCGCTCGATCACATCCAGCCACTTCGGTTCCCCCGGGAGGAGATCCAGTTCCTGGGGAGGAGAGGGTTGGGGTGAGCGACACCTCACAGCGGCACGGCGCCAGCCCCAGCGAGCCCAAGGAAACCGGCGGAGCAGCCGTGGGGCTGGACAGGACACCCCCACAGCACCTGGGACCCCAACAGATGCCCCCTCCTTGGCAGCACTCACGTCAAACTTGCCCATGTTCTGCTCCAACTTGACCTTGCTCCCGGAGAGGTACTGCCAGGCACGGCCCCGCAGCGAGGGCGGGATCCCCTTCTGGCACCGCAGCCGGATCTGCGGGGAGAGACGCAGCCGTCACGGGGAAAAAAATCAGAGAGCAGCGGGGAGCAAGGACGCCCCTGGGGCGAGGGGGGAGCCAGGCCCAGCGCCGCGGTCGCAGGCTGGTCCCCTGCCACCTCCCCACCCTAGGGACAGGGTGCCCAGCCCCCCCGGGAAGCACTGGGGATGGAGTGCGGGGCTCCCTGGCCCCCAGCCCTCCTGCGCACCCGCGGGGGCACGGAGAGCAGGGAGGCGCACCCGGCCGAGCGCCTCGGCCGTCCCGCCCGGCTCACCCTGGGCGCAAGGGCAGGCCTGGGCTCGGCCCCGCGCCCGCCGTCAGCCCCAGTTTCCTCGGCACCGGCCAGGACCAAAGTCCAGCGGCGGCAGCGCCTGCCCAGAGCTCCTTTTCCCAGTTTGCCAGTATAACCCGGGAGCAGGCGGTGGCGTTTCCAAGCAGCCCGGCCCAGCGCTGTGGCGACGCCAGGTCCCCGGGAGGGTTTGCTGCTCCCTCGCGCAGCGCTGCTTGTTTACCCGGGCACGTCCCCGGCCCCGCGGGGCCTTTGCGCCGCAGGAAACGCAGCGGGCGATGCCCAGGGCGGCTGCGGGCAGCTCTGCTCCTGCTGACAGCTCCCTTTTTCAAGCCGGCTCCCCTTCCTGCCGGCGACGCTGCCAGGAAGGAAGCCGCCTCGCTGGGTTTCGGTTCGGCAGCCCCTCCAGCTGGCCAGGCTCCGCGCGGCCGAGGCCAAGCGGCGCAGCATCTCGTCCGCTCGGCTTTGTACCGGGTCCTGCCGTCGCCCGGCCCCCGGGATCCCAGCGGGGATTCTCCAGGGAATTGGGAGAACATCTGGGCTGAAGGCGAGGAGCAGCTGGAGCGCTGCCCGCTCTCGGAGAGCGGTGGGAGCTGCCCACATGTCTGTCCTCCTTCGGTCTGGCTGGAAAGGGCAAGGAGCGGCACGCGGCACTGGCACGGCTCAGCGCCGCGGGGCCACGGCTCCGCTGGGATCCGGGCCAGGCCGGCGCAGGAGGGAGCGTTTCGGGATCCTGGAGCGGTGCAGGTGTGAGCGAGCCCGGACGGAGCTGGCCCAAGAGATCCCCGGGCCGTCAGCCAAGCCCGGGCGAGGCAGCCAGAAAAGCACCGGGCTTTTTCAGAGGCACGGGGAACTTCTCCGAAGCGGCAGGGCCCGAGCCGTGCTGCGTGGCCCCGTACCGAAACGGCCAGGCTGCTGCCAGAGCAGCACCCAAGGCCAGGCCTGGCACCCTTCCCTGAGCGGCTCCGGGCACGGAGCAGCGCTCCAGAGCAGACCTCAGAGGCTCTGGGTGTGGATTTTTCACTGCAGGACAGACCACAGAGCACATCAGCCCCACGGAGCCCACCCAGGAGCTCAGCCTGGCGTACGGCTGTCGGAGCCTTCACCCAAACCCGGAGGCCACGCCACGGCCAGAGCGCGGCGGAAACCGCCCGCAGAACAAAGCTCCCGCCTGCCGCGTCCCGAAAAGCTCTCCCAAATCCCTTGTGAGCGGCCAAGAAACAGATGAGGGATTCCTGCGTCGCTCACCAGGCACCGAGCGCGGACGGCGCTCTGGGAGCGCAGCGCATGGAGCGGTGCCAGGAGGCTCTGCCAGCGGAGGGGGAGGAGGAGGAGGAGGAGGAGGAGGAGGCAGCCCTTTGGCCGCTCTCCCGTGCCAGCGGCCTCGCCGCATCCCGTCTCTGCCCCGTTGGCAGGCTCAGGAGGTCAGGGAGCGCCACGGGACCAAGGCACCGAGCCGCTGCACGCGCCACCGCCGGTCTCCTGGGGACCCCCGCTTGCAGAGCAGCGGTCACGCACGTCAGGCTCAAACATTTTGGTTTCCAGGACCGAGTGGTTCCCGTGGAAGGCCCAGGCGGGCTCCAGCCTGGTGGGGAGCAGGGCTGGCTCGGGGACCGTGGGCTCAGCCCCTGCAAGCTGCAGCTTCCCCCCCGCCACGAGGAGCCTCACGGGGAGGGAAGCGCCCGCTCGAGCCCGCGGCATCCTCCAGAGGCCACCCGTCTGTCTGCGGGGACCCGGCGACACGCGGGCCGCCCCAAAGCCTCAAGGGGCCACCGGCGCACCCGGCCGTCCCTCCCTGTCGCCTGCGCAGCTGTCCCGGGGCAGCCCCAGGGGACAAGGCCGTCACTTCCTTACCTTCTTGTGTTTTTTGGCCATCCACTTGTCCCAGTTGTTCAGCATATCCAGCCACTTGGATTCCCGCTGCCGCAGCACCTCCAAGGGCACCTCCTCCAGCCTGCGGGACGGGGATGGGGGGGGGGGGAAGAAGGCGGTCAGCGCCGTGCCGAGCCCCCCCCCGGGCATGGCAGAGCCCTCCCCGTGCCCACCACGGCCGGCTGGCTGCCTGCCCTCCCCCAGGAGCGGAGCGCGGACACGCTCGAGAGGCGCCGGCGTTGCGGCAGCTGCTCGGCGCCGCCGGAAGCGCTCGCCACCCGTGAAGTCACCGCCCCGGCACAAGCCCCAACTCCTCAGCGGTTCAAATCCTCCGGGGAGCAGCCTGCGCCGCACCCACCGCGCGCCTCAGCGTCCCCGGGGATCCGTGCCCGGAAAGAGGGGGCGCGGAAGGCAGGGAACCGGGGCCCATCAGCCGAGCGCACCGAGGTCGGATCCACCCCACCGGGGTTGGCTGCGGACGGAGAGAGCCGAGGCCGCGCGCGTCACGTCATCTGCGCGGCCCCGGCCACGCTCGCACCCCAAAAGCCTGGCGCCGAGCCCGGGGTCCCGTGGGAAGGAGGGGAACATTTTCCAGCAATGGCTCAGCCTGGCCCGGTGAAGGGGATTTAACCCTGCCGAGGCAGGCGGGGACGCTGCCGCAATGCCAAAGCTGGCGAGGGGGGAAGCCGACGCCACAGCCCCCAACCCCTCGCCGGAGACCCTCGGCGTTTTATCAGGAGGGAGCGGGGGGCGACACACAGCTGGGCCAGGCCCGGGGCGAGCGGAGCTCCTTCGGGCCGTCAGCGGAGAAGGGCCGACTTCAGCAGAGCCAACGCCTTCCCAGGCTCGGCTCCGTGCCGCCCCGCGGCCCTGCTGATCCCGGGAGCGGCCGGAGCCTTTCCGAGGACGGTGGTCCACGCGCCGAGCATCCCTCGGGGAGGTGCTGAGCGCCCAGCCCCGCTGCAGGACACGCGGGCCCTGCTTTCTGCCGGATCTCTCCACGACAGGAGGCGGAAAGCAAGCGGCACGGAGAGCCCAGGGCCGCATCCAGCTGGCAGCACCGCCTCGCTCCCTGCCCAGCCCTTCCCCGCTGCGTCCCACCCACTGCAGCGGGTCAGACGGGGCCGAGCGCGATTGTTTCGGAGAGCAAACCCTCTCCCGAAGGGATCCGCTCGGCTTGGTGCGGCCACCCCACCCTCCTCAGCACGGGCTGGGCACGGCTGGCAGCGCAGCCCGCCACGGGGACGGAGGGAACGCTGGCCTTGAGCAGGGGCTGCCGAAGGAGCCGGGGCTCTCCGAGGCGTGGGAAGCTCGGGAGCGCTGGACACTGGATGCAGGAGCTGGCCGCCGGCCCGCTGGAGCCCGGCCAGCTCAGACTGGAAGCTGTTACCAGCTGATGGCTGCTTGGCAGCGGGCACAGAGGGAGGACCGGAGGCATTTCGGATGGCCGAGGCCGGGGGGGACGGGGTGAGGGCGCCCCGGGCTGGGTGCTCCTCCACACCCACACCACGGGCAACAACCCTACAGCACTGCCCTTCCCAGTGCTCCCAGACCCTCCGCAGACACTGGGACACCCAATTTGCCCTCCCTGTGCTTCCCCAGTTAGAGGGATCCCTGGTTCTGCCAGCCAGGGAGGGAAGGAGATGCTACACCCCTGTTTATCCACTCCTGGACAAACGGGGAGCGGATAAAAGCCCTGGGGAGCGCAGGATTGAGCCCTGGGCCATCTGAGGAAGGCTCGGTCCCCAGCGACCGCAGCCGCCACGCCTCCAGCACCAGGAACTCCATCTGGGAGAGTCGTCGCCTGCTGAACCCTAAGGCCAGGGACATGGACATGGACCCCAAGCACGCAGGGACAACATCTTGCGTTCCCAAAATGCACCCAGAACGATGCGCCTTGCCCAGCACCAACCAACCTCCAGTGCCGTGCCTCCCCGCAGGCCGACCAGACAACGCCCGCAGGCTTACAACGGGGGAATGCTTTGCTCCTCGTAGGTGGGGAAACTGAGGCACGGGGCCAAACCGACACCAGAGCACGCAGGCGGGCAAACCCCAGGGGAACCCGCTGCCGGCAACGTCCCAGCCGGACCGGAGAGGGCTGCCACCCCTTGTCCCCGGCGCTTCTCTGGGCGTCGCTGCAGGACCACGGCCAGCAAGGCAAACACCAAACACGCTGCTGAACCAGCTCGCTGACAGCCCGGAGTGCATTCCTGGGTGCCGGCACCGCCCTGGGGCCCAGCACCTCGGGTCGGCCGGCACGGCCACGGGCTGCTCGCAGCCGATTTCGGTCACCCTGTTTCCTCCAAGGGTTCCCTCTGCGGAGCGAGGTCCAGCCACCGGCGTCTTGGCCGGTGGTTACCGGTACCGGTTGCCCCGACGGGACGGGTCAAACGTGCGACGGCAGCCAAAAACACGCCGGAATGCGGCGCTCGGAGGAGACGAGGCCTGGAGGTGACCAGACACTGACCTGGGCGAGGAGGCCTCGGCGCTGCTGGCAGCTCCCAGCGATCCCGTGGGAGGCAGGCGCCGCTCCCCAGCCTCTCCCGCTCTCCAGGCAGGAGGGAAGCGGGAGAAGCTTTCGGAGCTCCGGTTTTGCTGCTGCTGCGGCCTCCGCCTCTCCGTGACACCGACACAGAGGGGAAGGCTCCTGCCAGCGTGGCCGCCCCGGGAGGATTCCAGCCTCTCGGAGAACGGGGACACCCTCCCGGGCCCAGCTGCCGCCTCTCACCCCGGGACCCGCTGCTCTTCCAGGGCCCGGAGGCCCGGGACAAACCGCCCCCCCCCACCCCCGCGGCGGGAGGAGCCGCTGCCCGCCCGGCCCAGGCCCCGCGGCCCGGCCCTGCGCGGCTTGAGGCAACCGGTAGCGGCTCCAGCCGGGCCCAGGGCGGCTCCCCCAGCGCCCCGACACGCGTGGGTGTGGGTGTCCGTGTCCGTGTCCCCCCCGGCCCCACTCACGGCCCCTCGGCGCTGCGGCTGCCCACGATGAAGCCGAATTTATCGACGCGCCGTTCCTCGGGGCCGCCGCCGTTCACCTCGGAATCGGAGCCGAGGGAGCTGAGCTCGTCGCCGCCGGTTTCGGCCAAGCTCTCGCGGGTACCGGACAGGCTGTGGTGGGGGTGGTGGCGGCCGCCGGCGGGAGAAGGGGGCCCGCCGCCCCCGCGGCTCTTGGCCATGGCGGCGCGGCTCAGCGGCGGCCCGGCCGCTCCTCCATGCCGCGGCCACGGCGGCGGCCACGCCCCCTCGCCGCCGCCATTGGGAGGGAGAAGGCGTCTCCGCCAATCAGACGCAAGGATGGAGACGGGGGACGGCCCGCCTCGGGAAGGGATTGGGCGAGAGGCCGGGAGGGAGCTGTCTGTCAGGGTTTGTCCCCGCCCTCCGGCTGTGCCAGTGAGGGGGCCGGGTCCGTACTGGGAGCGGGCTGGGCCCGGAGCGGGCCCGCACTGGGACCGCACTGGGGTGGCACTGGGACCGCACTGGGACCGCACTGGGACCGCACTGGGGTGGCACTAGGACCGCACCGGGGCCGCAGTGGGCTGCACTGTGCGCTCGCTGCAGCTGAATCCCAGTTGCGCTGGTTTTATACTGGGCCGGGGCACTGGGAGCACCCGTTTCCAGCACGCTCCAGTCGGGGGACGCTGCGCAGCCCAAGGCGCGCCCGTTATTCCCTTCACAAACACCCCACACCCGCCCCGGCCCCTCGCATCCCCCCGCCAGCAGCCCCGCTTTCCCAACGTTTCTCAGCGATATTTCGACGGAAACGTGCCGGGAAGGCTCCGCGCAAAGCTGTTCCCAGCGGGAAGTTGGGAATGTCACCCCGGCACGCGCGCGGGCGACGCGGGAGCTCCCCGGGCACGCGGCCGGCCACCGCGGGCGAGCAGGGCTGGGTGACGTCAGGCGCAGCCCCAGCACGTTTGGGCCCCACACCGGATGTAAAAACATGACTTCTCCATTTCACAGCTTTCTGGGCAGGTTTTGGGGTTTTTTTTGGTTTTTTTTTTTTAAATCAGCTTTGGAAAACGCACCACTCGCTGCCCAGTTTTGTTTTCACAAAAATTGTACCTAGTGCCTTGCTTTTAAAAGCAAAAGGGCGGTAACCATCACGCCTTCCTGCACCCCAAACACCCTGCCCACCCCTCCCCAAATTCGGCGTCCTGCCTCCCTGTGAGTAAGCGTGGCCACCGCAGGCCCGGGACTACCGGCCACCTGGGCTGGGCCAGCGCCAGGCACCTTCCCCGCGGCAACCGGGCTTCCTCTTGCCCCGGCGGGGAGCGGGACGGAGGCAGGATGCTGCTCCCGCTCCATCTCTCTCCCCTCGAAGCGCAGGATGTTCCTGTAATCCCTGACCACCGCTAAAAATAAACAAAAAAAATCCCAAATTATCCCCAAAGATACCCAAATCACAGGGGGGCAGCGACGGAGATTACCTGACTGCAGATTAACTCCCCGAACCCCACGGAAGGAAGCCTGCGCGGGGACGCGTGTTTATTAGAACAAAGGACAGGAGCAGCGCGGAGCGGGCCGGCGCGCGCAGACGCGGACCCCCGTCGTGGCTCGCGCCGAGGGAGGGGGAATGGCCACGGGCAGGGTCAGCGCGAGAGGGGCTTCATACGTACGCTGGGAAGGAAGGAGGTTTTAATTAGGAAAAGGTCAAACGAAGCAGCAAGCACTGCAGTCAGAGGGATGACGTTCCTCGCCAGCGTAAATCCCGCAAAGATGGATCTAGCCTAAGCTGGGCGTGACCCCGATGCCGCTTCCGCAGGGAATTCAGCGCCGGGGCAGCACGCGAGCGAAGCGCCGATCGCCAACGGACTGCTGCGGTTACCTACGGGGTCGCTACATTTACACAACTTTCAGGGCTCCGGCGGCTTCCCCTCTCTCGTCAGCCGCCCAGAACACGGGGTTCACAGCCTCTCTTTCCAAACCGGAGTCGCGGGAGCCCCGAAAGGCTGGGGGATTCAAAGGGTCGGGGTGACACAAGTGACAACGCGGCCGTGTTACGGCCCTGCGCTCCTCCCGCTCCTATTTCTTTCTGCCTCCTCTCTCTTTGAGCGCCAGGTGAATCAGCGAGCCGCTTGTCATGTTGTAATAAGCCAGGGAGTTGGAATCCTTGATGAAGATGCCCTGAGGGGAGGAGTAAAGAAAAAAAAAAAAAAAAAAAAAAAAAAAGGAGTTAAGCTTCCTTTCTCGCTAAGGATTAACACAGATCTGCCCACAGCTGAACTCCTGAGGAGGCAGGAGCACAAAGTCCACTGCTTAGGCAGCAGGTTGTGCCTGTGCCCTGGAAACAAGTAATTAAAGGGAACGCTGCCGTTCCAACAGCGCCGGTCCGGAGGGGAAGAGAGAGAGATCCCTTCCCTTCCGTGTTCTGGAGCCAGTCTTGGCGGAAGTGCCAGGGTTTCAAGGCAGTCTCGCCCACCTTCCAGAGCCCACGTGACAGATCAGTGGGAGCAGACTGCTGCGTTTAAATGTCAAAAACTCCCAATAAAAGAATGAGCTGATTTCGGAGAACGCCAGCGAGCTTTCAAGGACTCATCTGAAGACCCCCTGAGCCAGCCATTCAAGGCCTGTCCTGCGGTAACAGCGTGCAGTTCCGACAGGAACAACGTTCCCTCTGCCCTCCCCGGTATCTCAGGAGGTACACCACAACTTTTTCTTGCAAAAAGTCAGTTTGGCTGTGAGAAAGCACTGCAGTAACAACCAGGGCTTGTACCCACCTCGTACTGCAGCTTCTGTTTGCCAGCTGGCATCCCCGTGGCCTCGTGGATCTTAACCTTTATAACGGACACCTAGGGAGAACCAAAGAGCTCGCTCAGGCTTTTTTTGGCCGCACCACTGCTCCCCCCTAGCCACACAACCCCACTAAGCACGAGGCCGTGGTGTGGGGAACATCCAGGGTTTTACAGCTCCGCTGCAGCAGGTCCGCTGCTATCCTCACAGCGAAGAAACCCGGCAGCAAAACACGAGGGGACGGAGGCCGGGTTAATAAGCTACGTGCCTGGTCCGAGAGCGGCAGGGTGAACACCAGCACTTGGCCGTTCAGTTTCCACTCCGTCTTGTCCTGCATGTTGGGAACCTGGACCTTGACCGTGACCGGACCCTAGAGGAAACAAAGATAACGTCCTTACAGGCAGGGAGGCTCACAACCGTGATAAAAGAGCAGCAGACAAATTATTTATAGAGACACAGCAGCAGACAAGTTAGTTATTTCCCCAAACTAGCCACATATCTCAGCTTCTCAGTAAACACACGGAAATGTAGCTGCCTCGACGCTGAGAAAGTGACTTCACTGCTACCAAAATAAAACACTTCGCTGGGCTTCTCTCATTAATCTCTGCTTTTGTGTGCCATTCACCATGTACCACACACATTCGCAGCATTACAGAGTGAACGTGCGAAGCATTAAACAGGAGACAGCTTCTCTGTGCAGACGTCCAGGAAAATCAGAAGAACTTAAAACTCGACCCAGGACGACGGCGCTCCTCGGGAAGGAATTCAGCCTCACGTTTAGTCCTTGTTGTTACAGGACACACCACATCACCAGGCTATCACACTGACACAGAGAGCAAATCTCCCTGCATCTCCAGCTTAGCAGTCCCCTGCTTAAAAGCTGATTAGCAGCATTAGTTCTTCTTTACGCTACCACCAACCTACCTCTCGCTGCCCTTAATTACAGAAGAGTACTACCCTACTGCCCTTGGGCGTGCAGCGCTGCACCGCCCTTCCGGTAAAACACAACGCAGTTCCGCCTGCTCAGGAACAGCGGGAGGAAGGAGCCGTCTCCGAAAGTCACCCCCTCCGTGCAGTGAGCTGGCTTTACGCCTGCTTTGGGCAGAGGAGGCCCAACAGCCCAGCAGCGGCAGGATTCCGGCGCTTCCCAGCCCGCACGCGTACCTTGTTGCGGCGCAGAAACTCCTCCTCGGGAATCAGGCTGTCTTCGCTCTTCAATTTCTTTGAGACCGGCTCATCCTCCATGGGCGGCGGCGGGTGAACGGGGGGCATCGGCGCTGGGGAAGGCACCGGAGCCACGGGAGGGGCAGGAACAAACGCTGAAACGGGATGGGGGGGGGGACATAATACAAGCTGGAGTCATCCACTGAACGCACAGCAGACAATCCCTCCCACAAAAAGCCTTTTAGCAGACCAGTAAAAGGCTGAAAATAAATGCCAGAACACATAGAGGAAGTTAACACAACCAACAGTAACATGCGAACTTCAAACGTTAGGAGATCTTTTATATTGGGAAACAGTCCAGGAAAAGGCAACAAGCAGCGTAAAAAGCTTCCTGCAGATCTTGCAAAAATGAAAACGCTCCCAGTTTGGCATGCAGCAGTGCCAGCACCTCGATTTAAAAAAAAAAAAAAAAAGAAAAAAAAAGAGGAAGATAAAAATGAGGAATTTTTTTCACATTGTGCTTTTTCAACTTAAAAGCACCCAATGCTATGAAGCTGCTACGAGGAAAGGGGCCAGACAACAGCTTTTCCTCCCGCAGCAGCAACTTCTGTAACAAGCTGCAACACGCAGCGAGGCGCTGGCAGTTCCTCTTTACTCCGGTTCCTTTTGGAAAGCAGCGGGGAATCTTAACCCTCACCCGGGCAGGCTCCCAGGGACACAGACATAAAATGTCCCACCAGAGAGACTGAACTCTCCTGCTGCACTTCGTGCTGCGGGAGGCATCAAACACCCCAAAATTCTTAACGGCGGGACTTAGGGTCTGCAGTCTTAATGCCACACCGTTAGCAGAGGTAGAAAAGGAAAAAAGAACGGAGATTTAAATCCCATCAGACAGGAATCAGCTGATAATTAACCAGAAAGCGCTAAGATACCCACCTGTTGGTACTATCATGGGAGGCGGGCGGGGGCTCATGATGGGAGGAGCGGAGGGCGGCATGGGGACAACGTTGATGCGCGGGGTGTGGATTATGGGTGGCATGGGCGCGGCTATGACGGATCCCGGAGGCAAACGGACCACGGAAGTCATGGGCGGACGAGGCATGACCGGAACGGCGGAAACAACAGCGGCGCGAACGGGAGGGGGCATCTGGAGAGAGAAGACGTGGAGAAACGCTCAGCGCCGCTCACAATCCCAGGGAAACCCACCACGGAGTTCTGCCGGCAACCTTAGCGGGCCCACCGTATGGACCCACCCAAGCTGTCGGTGACCGGGCGCAGAAGCCTCATTAACAGATTAATTGGTTCATGAGCCACCTAGCAATCTTAAAGGAGCTATTTCAGTCACGTAGCAGAAGCCTTGGGGCAGGAACGCTGGGCAAGTGAGTCATCTGTGAACATCTCTTACCTGCAGCCGCTTTTGTTCTGCATCACACCTTTTTACACGTAAAAAAAAAAAAAAAAGGCCCCTGCCCGTTCCTTTGTTAGCCATACCCCTTCCTCCAGGATCTCACCGCCCCGTTCTCTCATCAAGCCTTTTTGGTACCTCTACGGAAGAAAAGCTCCACCTAAGTCTTACTTTCCATTTTAAAGCAAGTTCAACAGGGTTCCTCTGATGGTTTAAGTTATTTGGAAACATGAACTCCACTCCAGCCCTGCTCCTAAGCCAGGGCCCTGCTGTGACAACCCTTGACCCTCGTCAGGACTCCCTTCTAATTAACTACAGCCACAACCACTTGCTTTTGGAAGCCCAAACGCTCACCGTGGGAGGACGAGGCACGGAGGTGATTGGCTGCGCGCTGGCCGGGGGATTTGATGCCGACGAAGGAGGAGGTGGCTGGGGTATTTCATTGGGTTTGCTGGGACCGATCTTCTCCTTGCTGTCATCTTCCGGCACCAGTCCCTTGGCCTTATGGATAGCT
>WHYT01013401.1:206636-245721 GCA_009806455.1 Tetrax tetrax | reverse complement strand
GCTTTCCAGTCATTTATCACCAGGCTTTTGGGCGTGTGTCGTTTTGCGTTTGGGTGGGGGTTAACAACAGTCGTGCTGGGCAAGCGAAGAGGCCCCCGGAGCATCCCTTTGCTTAGACGGCTCTGGATCCGGGGATCCCGGCACAGCTCTCCCAGCCGCGGGATCGTCTCCCTCTTGGAGGAACGAGGGCGTTCTCCTCCCAAGGGAGGGGGTGGAGGCAGCGATATGGGAAGCGAGAATCTCGGGCTGATCCTTATTTTTATTTCATCCCTTTTCTCAGCCGCAGTAAATAACAGCTCCGACACTGAGAGCATTCCCTCGCCGAGGCCCGAAGCCAAAGAAGGAGGCGAAAACGGGGCCAAGGCACCACCCGGACCGGGAGGTGACTCCGGCGCAGAACCGGCAGTCAAGTTGGAAGAGGCTCCTACGCCCCCCGACGCTCCCCCAGCTCCCGCCGCCAACCCCGCTCCTGCTGCCAGCCCTCCGCCCGAGGCAGCTCCTGAGCCGCCCAGCAGCAAGGAGAAGGTACAGGAGGACCTGGTGGTGGACGTGGTAAAAACGGAGGAGCCGGAGGAGAAGGTGAGCGAAGAGCCCTGCAAGAGCGAGGTGAAGAAGGAGGAGAGCGAAGACAGCCAGGAGAAGGATAAGGGGAATGACAAGAAGGCAGAAAGCAGCGTCGGCAGCGGAGGGACAGCGGGGACGGAGGGGACACCCAAGGCTGAGAAGAAGGAGAGTCATAAGAGCAGTAAAGGTCCCGGGGTGAACCCTGACAGCGACTCCAGCGCGACCTGCAGCGCGGACGAGATGGACGAGCAGGATGCTGTGGACAAGAGCAGGTAGGAGCAAGGGAGAGAGGTGGGCAAGTCCATGACCTTGAGGGCCAGATGAACATCTCTGTTGTGTGTTGCAGTGCCCACGTGCACTCTTGTGAGCTCCTCCATGGGTGCTCCCCCAGGCGAGGGGATGTGCCCAGCTGCTTCCTCGTGTGGCTGTGACCCTTTGGCTGTTGCTTGCAAAGGGGCTGTGACAAAAGGGGCAGTGCAGTGTCCCAGTGTATGGGTGCTCCTGGGTAATGGCCGCAGGCAGATGTTGGGTGCAGAGCTGCTGTGTCTGCTGGCGGCAGCCCATCTGGGTGATGCAACGAAGCGGGACGTGCCCTCGGGGACAGCAGAGTTGTGCAGAGGTGCAGGCTTATGTGCCAGTGTCCGGGGTTGGGAACGGTTTCTGTCTGAGTCGGTGCTGGCAGGAGAGAAGTCACAGCAGGGACAAGTTCCCAGTGCAGAGAGGAGGCGAGTCGCTCCCTTGGCGGAGATGCTCCTTGGATTGGTAGGGGTGAATTATCCATCCTGGCCAGAAAGGGAGGAGAATGGTGTGGGCTGTGCAGGCTTTCCTGGAGCCATGCCACTGGGTCTTCACCTGCGCCACTGCGATCCCAAGCCCTCCACCCACCCCCGGGGCTGGCAGCCCAGGGCACCTCTGACCCTTCTCATAAATGGGGAGAAGGTTTCCTGCTTTTTAATGAATTTGTCCTTCTACATACACGCATCCTTGTAAGTGCTGATTTTTCTAACGGATTCTGCTTCCATCCACACTGGCTCCTGGGCCAGGTGAGACTCCTGAGCCCACCTGACCAGTGCACGTAGGGACAGCAGTCCCTTCCTGCCTCGCAGCTGGGCTGGGACTGGAGGCTGGTGTCCCACATCCGGCATCCTGCATCCAGCGTCCTGCATCCCACATTCCTCTTGTGGGCTTGCAGGGGGCAGTTTGGCAGCAAGATGGGCGCTGTCGGGCTGGAGGGGCTATTTAAAAAAAACAAGTGAGCAGAGCAGCAGGACGAGGCGGTAGAGAGCCATCGTGCGTCTTCACCACCCCGAGCGGCCTCCACGCTTTCCCTGTGACGGATGCAGGAGCCCACGGGTGAGCGCTGCTCATGTGGGAGCATCCTCCGCGCTGCCCGGCCGCCCCGGCGAGCAGCCCCTCTCGCTGCTGAGCAGCTGGAAGCGGCGCTGAGGGTGCCGAGGGGTGGTGCGAACGCCGCTGGGCCCGGCCCCGTGGCAGGGCTGAGGCCTCTTGGCTGCAGTGCTCCTCTCCGGCAGTGGCCGGAGTCCAGCACCACCCCTCCCCACCCTCTCCTCCTTCCCAGACGGGAGAAAACCTCCCAGCAAGGGAGAGTGAGGCCAGCGGGGCTATTCTCCTCGAGTTTAACATTAACCCAGCCGAAAACAGGACAGCAGCGGCTCGCACCGACTTCCCAGCAGCAAAGGAGCAAGTCGTCTTGGGAACAGCTTTTTCATCCCCGGCTCCTTGCTGAGTCAGCGCCTATCTCGCTTGTCAAACAGTTACCAGCTTCCAGGATTATTAAACATTAAACAGGCGTCCCACAGCTCCTGGGCCGCTCCTTTTATCTGGTGCGGTGAAGTGCGGGCGATAGCAGAGCCTGCCAGCATGGGAAAGCCACAACCAACACCGGTGCCTGGTGCTGCCCAGCCCGGGAGCGCCCGCGAGGTCGCTCTGCAGCCGAATCGGAGGTTTCGGCACCGTCCTGCTCCCGGTGGGAACTCCGCGCCCTTCCCCAGTGTGGCTTTGCTCCCTTGCGTTTCCCAGCGGCCAAGGGCCGCTCGCTCGCGGGCGGTTACCGCAGCCCCGCTGCCGCAGCGTGACTCGCGATGAGCAGGCCGCGTGAGCCGCCCCGTCACCGCATCACCCGATGCTCGCCCGCCCACCCGCCCAGCGCCAGCGGGGCGTGGGTGCTCTTCCCTGCGCTTGCGAAAGCCTCCAGCTGTCCGCCGCATCTCCCGGAAGGGGACAGAGGGTGGCTGGGGCGTCCCCGCGGCGAGCGGGAAGGGGTGCAGGGTTGGTGTGAAGCGTCGGGGCAGCCTTTTTTTGGGTCCTCCTGCAGTTCACACCATAAAGACAAGTCTGGGATAAGGAGTGGCAGCCTTAACTCATCAGAGCTGAAGAAGGCAGCTAATTATCTGTGGTTCCATGCGGCGTGTGCTGCAGGAGGGCTGCTGCTAGCGCTGCCAGTATGGCAGTTCAGCAGGAGGCCGCGTTGGACGGGAACGTAGGAGGGAGGCCATGCGGTCACCTGCTGCAGGCCTGCGGCGCAGAGAAGACGCTGGCCCGTAAGCATTGCACCGAAGCAGCCCTGCGCTGCATGTCGCGGTCGCTGGCTCAGCCGTAGATGAGTTGGTGCCGTGGCGCTGGCTTGTTGGGAAATCCGGTAGCGCAGGATCCTGGAGGGCTTTGGGAAACCTGAGGATCTTAAGGATGCTTAAAGGGATCTTAAGGGTGCTTAAACACATCTCTGCAAGTGTCACGAGTGCGTGGGGTGGCTGTTGGGATGGCTGCTCTGCTCCCCGCTTGCCACTCAGGCTTGCAGTCTCTGGACAATCAGGCTGTGTGGCTACGTGTCCCACAAGAACGGATGCTGAGGAGGAGAGAGGTGCTGAGCACAGCCGTGGCCGCACCACGAGCGGTGACGGTGACACGGAGCTGGGCCTGTCACCTCCTGGTGAGCACCAGGACCCATCTCAGCCGAGGGCGACGCGTTACCAGCCTGGCAGCCCTGGCGTCAGGGATGAAGTGGCAGGAGAGGAGCCCTTTGCTGGCACCAGGAGCCGAGCCAGTGTGATGCTGGCAGCCTGCACTGGCTGCCCTGCCTCTCAGTTGAGGCTTGCTCAGAAAAAAAAATTGCCTTTTTAAAAACAATAATAAAAATAAGACTGGCTTCCTTTGGGCAAAATCAAAGCCCAAAGTGCTGGGGTGTCTCAGCAGTCCATGTCCCCCACAGCATGGCTTCACAACACCCACGTGGCCCCGTGGGCAGACATCCTTGCAGTTATTTGGGGAGCAGCTCAGAGTTGCTGCCCCTCACCTGGTCTCCCTTGGCTGTCTAACCGGAGCACCCCGGTCCCAGTCTGGAGGTGGGTCCACATCCTCTCCAACACCAGGCGCTGCACGGAGCAAGGGCTGGGGCAGTCCCGGCACCGTGATGAGTTTATTCCCCGCACATGGCCCCGCCACGCTTGTTTATTCATCCAAGGGTAAGCATGGGATGACCTTGAAATTTATAGGCTGAAGAGAGCAGTGAAATAACAGCTAAAATAAACAAATCAAGCTGTAAAGCTTGAAAACTATGAACTGGCTTCAACAAATGGGAATTGTGAAGGAGAGAAAGCGGAGATGGTCTGGAGAGATGTGGTCCCTGGGGTCTCAGCACAGGCTGAGGAGCTGGACACGCTGAGGGTTTGATCCATAGGGTTCGCGTGACTCCATTCTCATCCCATTTTGGTGGTGCCATGGAGATGCCCACCCCTCACCATTTGCACAGGGGCTCAGCGCGGCCGTCTGAGTGTCCACCAGACAGCTCAAACAGCCAAGGGGAAGAGCGAACGGAGAAGGCGCAGGGCTGCATAGCTGCTGGGCTGAACACCAAATCCCATCCAAGTCCAGCCTCTCATCTTTCCAGTGATCCAGGTGCCCCAGTTGCGTGCATGTGGTTGCTTGCCCAGGCTTCAGCACCTTGATAAAAGTCAGCCCTTCAAGAGGAGCGTGGGGCTGATCCCAAGCACGGGGCAAGCACCGTATGTGAGCTCCAGAGAGTGGCGTGATGAGCAGATGGTCGCCCTGCTCTGTAACTTCCAGCTCCAGGCTCCAGTTCTCCCTTAGGTTTATTCTGGACAGCAGCAGACTTGCTAGAAATAGTGAGCGTAGTGGATGAAGGAAAGAGAGAGACCCTGTTGAGCTGGACTTAATGGTTTTGTTTGAGCACAGAGCCCCGCAAGGGTCATCTTCTTTGGAAAGCGTGATTTAGATCCCATCCCGCCTCCCTTCAGCCTCGTCATCCTGTGGCAAAGCTGCCCCAGTTGCTATCTGGGTGTTGCTGGCCCAGTTGCATTCCTCTCTGTGCCTGGCCTCGTAGACCAAAAACAACCTGGGGGTGCCTGCAGCCCACCAGGGTTGAGTCTGAGACACCTGCCCAGGGGCTGTGGGTAAAACAGAGGGGTGCAGGGTGTGGGAGAGCTATGGGAAGTGGAGCTTGTCCATGGCGTTGCCCCGTTGACACGCGTGTTTTGTGTCCAGGTTGCTGTCCCCCCGGCCCAGCCTGCTCAACACCACCAGCGATGCCAGGCTGAACTCCTCGCCGCAGAAGCCGCTGGATCTGAAGCAGCTGAAGCAGCGTGCTGCTGCCATCCCTCCCATTGTGAGTACCCCACCAGAGAGACAGGAGACTGGGAGCACGGCAGCCACGCGTGCCTCCTGCATGCCGTGCATTAGGGCTGCAGGGATGTGCTTATCCCTGCGGACAGCCAGGCTGGTGGTCTGCAGAGAGCTGTGCCTGGGTGGTGCAAGGACCCAGCAGGCAAGGTGCTCTCTGTGCAAAGTGTCTTCCCAGCTGCTGGAGCAGCTCCGCCAGCAGCGTTTGGATGTCCTTTGAGCTCTTTTATCAGAAAGTTGTGGGAGGTCTTGACAGAAAAAGCTTCTCACCATATGACTGCTGCCTCCCATTGCTTTAAAAAGCAAGTGTGTACCTTCCCAGCCCTGTGCTTCTCTTCATCTCATGCTTCAAGAAGCATTTGTGCTCTTCCTCCTCCAGAAGCTCTGCTTGGTCCCTCTTTTTGTCTACCCAGTAGCCATGTACTGAAAGAACACGTGTTCTCCGAGGCTGATGGTTCCTCCTGGTGCAGTGGCTTGGGCTGTGACAAAACGTACCCTGGTATCTTCAGGGTCAGCACCAGAGTAACAGCATTGCAGGGTGTGGAGGGGGCAAATGCCTGCTTTTCTATTTTGAGTACTCATGGAAGACCCATTCCTGATGCTCTTCCAGTTTCCCATGTTACAGCTTAAGATGTGGCCGCTGTAGTCTAACTTCTGGCGAACGCCACAAGCACTTACCTACAGATGAGAGGCAGGTCTGAGCCTCTCCTGTAGTGCCACCAGCACAGAGCTGATACTCTTCGTTGTGGGCTTTTTTAATCTCCTGTGGCTGGTGAGCTTTGGAACCCTGTTCGGGCTGCAAGACTTGTGGTGATGGTGTGGGGCAGGTGCTTCTCAAGCACCTTGATGTCTCCAAGGCTGTTACGGATGTCAACAGCACACAGCCCATGTCACCAACTCTTATTGCTTTGCAGATTTCCGAAGGTTTCTCGGAGGGGATATTGCAGAGTGGAAGCGTGAAGCCTCAGGTGCCTCCCCACGCCCTGACCCTCTACCACCAGCAGATCACGAAAGCCCACGAGTCTGCCCGCGAGGACGTGCCCCCGAGCAAGCTGTCGCAGTCCCAGCAGCAGCAGGCCGAGAAGGAGCAGCAGCAGCCAAGCAGCAGCCCCAGGGGAAAGAGCAGGAGCCCCGCTGTGGGTGACAAGGAAGGTAGGGGAGCGTGCGCACGTCGCTGCGTGTTTATCGGCACGGAAATACCCGGTGCGTGCAGCTGTACGCGGCCGGCAGCTTTCCTCCACTTAGGTGGAAGCTTGCTTCGACCCTTGAAAGCTCTTTAATAGCATCTTGAGGCAGGAGCGGAGAGGCACGGCTAATTTCCCATGTTCATTAGACAGTACATCATGTCTCATTGAGCCTACAGCCAACAGCGGGCCAGCGCGGCGCGCTGAGGAGGTGAAGATTGCCTTTATTAGCGTCTCTGCCGTTCGCTTGAGAGCAGAGCGGCCTGGAGGCATGCCAGGGCTCCGGGTACAATGGCTCTTTTCTACCTTGCTGGCTGTCTATAAAGAATGCTTTTAATGCTCAGCGGGGACCATTATTTCATTTAAAATCAATGCTAATTCTGTGACTCGGAGTCCAGAGGTTCCTGTAAAGATTCCCTGAGCTTTCTCCCCGGAATAGCTCTGATGTGGTTTGGCTGCCTAATGAGCAATTCAGAGTTTCCCACCGTAGAGCATCTCAAGTGTTATTAGCTCGAGCACCTGGGGATGAAGGTTAAGGAGAGACGAGAAGTCCTAATTGAGACCATCCTCTAAATGTGTTTTTAATCGCAGTGTCAGAGTCTCTTCCTGTTCAGAGTTTGTGTCTCTGTCCTCACGGCCAGCCTGCATTTCAGCTGCGCGTGAAGATGAGACGCTGTCACCAGTGCCACAATCAGGGGAGCAGGGAAGTTGGGCTGGGTGGGTGCGATGGTCCCCAGGGCTGGATCCTGCACAGATGGCCAGCTTCTGCATGGAAGTGGAAGGTGGCTGAGACTGCACTGATGAGGCAGATTTGCACTGGACCTGGGCTGATCTTTGCTGGAAAATCACTGCACTAGTTCACCCTCCGGCAGCCAGGATCTTAGCAGCCTGCTCTACAGTGTTCAGGGCCAAGTATTTCTTCTTCAAGCTGTCATGTCCCTCTGGACAGAACAGCGTTCTTGTGAGAAGAGCTGGTTGCTGGCACTTGGCCACGTTTTCTTTGAACAATAAATAGCACCATGTGTGCATCACGCTTCCAGAATGTTTTGCATTTAAGCAAGAAAGGTGACCGTTCACCTTGAAAGAAAGGGAGTTTCCCCCGAGTCATGGGGTTGCCACCCATGAAGTCCCGTCTCCAGGTGATCTCATCCCGCTGTGCTGGTGCTTGCTGCCCAGGCAGAACAGTTCCCCCTCAGCTCTCCCCCGCAGCGGCAGGTAGTCAGGTCTGATCTCCTCCCGCGCCGTAATCCTGTGCAGATCCTGTCTAGGGCAGCTCACCTTCCTGGTGAGCTGGGTGGCACGGCCAGCACTCAGATTTGGAGCTCTGCATCGACGGTGTCCCAGCGCTGCGGCTTCAGCTTCCTCCCAGCCGTGGAAGGATGAGGAGATGGAGTAGGTTGGTGTGTGTTAGGTACAAGGCAGGGTTTAAGGGTTGGAGATTAACCGTGCCATTCTGTGACCTGTTGGCACCATTGGCACTGTTGACAAGGGAATGATAGCCAGGTGGATTTCTTTATGGCTTTGTTTTCTGCAAAGTACTGATGATATGAAGCGCCTCGTTCTCTCCTCTGACACCTCTGTAGTGCTCTGAATTTCCATGTTAGTGAAACTAATGTCTCCCTGAACCCCTGCAAACGTCTCAGCAGGTCTTGGGCTCCAGCTGCCTGATCTCCAAACCCTGTGTAGCTGTGCTCATGTGCTGGGTACCAGTGTGGGACTGGGCTGCGCACAGACCTTAAGGAGCTGTAGGCTGGTGTTCTCTGTTTGCGGTGGGAACGCATCTCTCATTTGAAAACCAGCAGGTTTGTGATGAGTCACCTCGAGAGGAGAAATCACGTCCCCCATAACCTTGGTTTCCGAACGGGTATGGACTCAGACAGCTGCTCAGCGCTGTCTCTGCCTCTTGGAGCGCATCCCGGCTGTGAATCAGGGGTTAGAGGGGAGATAGCCAGATAGTCCTGGCAGATCTGTGTATGTCTCGTTCCTCCCCTGCTCTCCAAGGCGTCCCAGTGAAGTGGCAGGCATCCAGACTGCAGATGTCATGCTGCCACACCACCTCTACACGGACCTCGCGTTAAACAGGAGAGTCCAGCACAACCCGCAAAGCCCTGAGCCCCGCACCACCTCCTCGCGAGGGGCCAGCTCCTCTGGAGCAGGTACTCCCGTTCCTCCCCTGCTCGATAAGAGAGCTCGAACTCTTGCAACCGCTCCAGAGATCAACATCCTTCACGCCGCCCTGGATCCGCTTCAAAGCCGAGTCTTGCACACATCCTGGCCGAGGCGTTGGCTGCCTCGCAGCCGCTGGCTGGGGCCGTATCGGCTTGGAGGGCGGCCAGCCGAGCCGAGCCGTACCTTCCTGAGCGCTGCCCTCCCCTCCCTGGCCTTCCAAGATGAGCTGCTAATCGCGGGGCCGGGCAGAGGCAGGCTGGATCTCACCGACAGGCAGACGGATCTCTTTTCCCATTGCCCAGTCGCCGTCGGGCATGTCTTCGGTTATCGCGCGGCGGTTTGAAAGCCAGCGGTATGTTTTGTGTTGATTTAGTTGTGTTTCATTTGGCCTTTGTAGGCGATGGGGAGCCAAGAGCATTAATTTGGATGACGGATCATGTAAACTCTGACTTCTTCGCTCCCATTCCAGGGGCTTGATAAACGGTAATAGGAACTCTCTCTTCCTCGCGTAAGTGCTATTTTATCAAAAGCTGGCTGAGTTATAGCCACCCTCTAATGCGGGGGCAATTAGGAACTGGCTGCATTTCACAGGCTGGAGAGGCACGCAAGGGAGGGGAGGGCTCCCGTGGGGAGGGAAGGAGGATGGGGCTCTCCAAGAACCATCCAGTGTTGCACGTAGCCTTGGCTGACAGCGCCTTGGCGTCGGAGAGCATCTTCAGCTGGGACATCCCAGCGCCATCCGCCCCCGCATGGGCAGAGCCAAGTGGGGCTGAGCTGAAGGGGAGAAAATCGGGGAACATGGATGCGCTAGGGACTCTGTTGGTCTGGAGGATGGACCTGGGTTCCCCTGTACTGGCAGGGTGAAGGAATCAGCTCTGGGATCCAGTGTGGGGAGAGAAGAGGCTTCAGCCAAGGTCCGACCGCGCCAGGCTGCAGAGGTGCGAGTGTCTGGACACCTCTGTGTGCCGATAACGGATTTCTTCTTTCACTGAAGGGGACAAGAATAATCTCCCAGCTTCTGAGTACGTGGAGCATTAATAATGATAATGCAGTAAAGCCTCATTAAATTGGGCCTCTGATAATCTACTTGCCCTATTATTAGGCTTAGCAGGATTCAGGCATCTATTTTTATCAAAAATTGATGGTTAGAGGCTGGGTTCATTTGTGATTGCTGTTGTTTTCTGCCCAGTTTCTAATTTCTAGTCAATGCGGCCGTTACACAGGTGGGTCTGGGGAAGAAGGGCAGCACAAAATCAAGTGTTTATCAATTACAAGCAAATCCTCCCAAACCTGCCTGTAATTCATCCGGAAAAGGCTGTCTTATCCGTCTGCTCAGCGAAGTGTGAGGATGCAGGTGGGATGGAGCTGGTGCAGGTGGAGCCCCTCTTTTCCCTGGCAGCCTGCAGAGCGTGGCAGGGTTTGAGCATCCCCAGCGTGGCTCCTCTGTCATTAGGCATTTCTTTACCTCCCATCAGCCTTTTTATAGCCAGGATGAACCCAGCCGGGCATCCAGTATAACCTGAGCCAGATAATTTTAGGAAACTTTCCTGCCCCCAGCCCCGGTGCCTTGCAGAGGACCAGCAAGGCGCCCTGCTCCCCGCAGAGGCATCCGATCATCCCGCAGAGGCCGTCTTGATCTTCATTTGCCTTTGACAGTCTTATCCAGTGCAGTTGTCCCAGGTTTTCAGAGAACATCTGCTCACTTCAGGCACTGCACGTTATTCCCTGGCTGTCCAGCAAGCTCATGCCATTATTTCTGGCCGCTTCCCGCAGTCTACAAATGGTTTGTAGCCAGCAGCCGTCCCTTAGTAACAGCTGAGCTTTCACGTCATGATGCGATGTGGGGATGAGCTTGTTCCCGGTGTGCTGGCGCACGGTGATCTCTGGCAGTGGCCTGGGGCTCCCCTGGGCACCAGCGCCTGCTGGATGTCCCCCACGTGCCGGAGGGATGCCGACGGTGGTGCCTCTTGGCTTTAACCTCAGCAGAGGATTTGGCAGGATCACTGTTAATCCCCCCAGCGCTGCCACGGTGGCTGGTGCAGAGCTGTGGGCACAGGCAGGATCTGCCCAGGAGCAGTTTGCACGTGGCTGAGCCCCGGCGAGAAGCTGGACTCCATGCTTGTCCCAGTGACGGGTTGCATGCCGAATGCCGTCTCTCCTGGGCGGGGTGGGCTGTCCATGGAGTCCCAGCTGGCAGCGAGCACCAGCAGAGTCACCAGCACAGGCATCCCTCCTCCCCCCTGCGCTTTGAGCATCTGAGTAAAATAAATGCAAATCCAGGCAATGACACTGAGACCTTTTCTTTTTGGTTTGGTTGGGGAATTCAGCCCTCCTCTGGTGGCCAGGTGGGACTGAACTGAAGACGCTTCCCACGCCAGGAGCTGGCTCCATTTTCCCTGTCCGTGCCCACAGGGACCGCTCAGCAAGCTGGTTGCTTTCTGTTTGCCTTGCAGAAAAGTCCGTGCATTTCTCGTCCATCGCAGAGGCTCAGAAGCTGAGCGTGGAACCGACGGCCGCCTCGTGCTGGCCCCCTGTCTTGTCCTACTCCCGAGATGTGATAAAAACTTCTCCTCATGCGGAACCCCACTTGTTCCAGTATAACCCACCAGGCAAGTGAAAGCCACCGGCTGCATGGCGTGTGCCCTCCAGCCTGACCTGGGGCTGAGGACGGAGGCTGTGGTTGCAGCCAGTATCACAGGTCGTGCTCTTAAATTGGTGCAGCTTTTGGAGGGGGCAAGAGAGAGGGTTCAACAGAAACCTTGCTTTGTCCTGGCACAGAGTTCCGTCGCAGCTGATGCAGTGGTCCAAGGGAGGCCAGGCAGGTGTCCCAGCTCTGACTGGGGCAGGTTTAGGGACATGGTTTGTCACAGAGCAGTGTAGGAGCTCCCTGTGCTGCTCTCATGCCAAGTCAGGCAGGTTTTAGCACTTGCTGCACTGTCCCTCTGCGGCTGGAGGGCAGACAAGTCAGGCACAGAACATTCTCTGGCTGCAGCAGGGATGAGGCAGCCATTTAAATTATTCCAGTCTTTTCCAAAATGATCGTGTGACTTGGATCCTAGTG
This sequence comes from Tetrax tetrax, assembly GCA_009806455.1. NCBI lineage: Eukaryota > Metazoa > Chordata > Aves > Otidiformes > Otididae > Tetrax > Tetrax tetrax. Next base: position 234,087 of record WHYT01013401.1, on the reverse strand, counting down.
CAGGGACACAGCCATCACCGCATCCAGGCCCTGCTCCATTCCTTGCCTCTTTTCTCTCTGATAGTTGCAGCTGCTCTGCCTTCCCTCGATCTTGCTAACGCTCGTGTTTTCCACACAGGACACCCCATCCCGCTAAACCTGCATGAGAGCTCTCGCTCAGGGCTGCAGAGGCTAGCAAGCATCTCCAACCCTCCTCCCCTCATCTCCTCCACCAAGCACCCCTCTGTGCTGGAGAGACCTGTCGGATCCATTTCCCAGGTAGGGTACCGGGTGAGGGCGGCGAAGGCGCCTCGCAGGGACCGGCAGCCGCTCCCTGACCTTTCCTTTCGCACCGCAGGGCATGCCCATCCAGCTCCACACACCCTACAGCTCCGAACACGCCAAGGTCCCCGTCGGCTCCATCACCATGGGCCTGCCGCTGACCATGGATCCCAAGAAACTGGGTAAGGAACTGGGAGGCGAGTGAGTTCTTGCATGCGGCAGGGAACGAGCTTGCGGGCGGTGTAGGGAAAGGGAAGAGCACAGGACACGGCGAGGGAGCGCAGAGAGACCTGCTAAGAGGATGAAAGGATTAGTCCGTCGGGAGAGCAGAGACACAGGTTGCTAAATTTGTGCAGTATAGGAAAGCAGCAGCTTGGTCAGGGACACATGCCAGCATATAAATACCCTCCGGCTAATGCTGTGATCGAAGGAAGGAAATATATTGCTGCTCCCCAGGCTGGTAGGAGAAAGAGTAGATGGCCTGAACTGAACAAAGAAAGTGTTTAGTCTGCGGATTTGGAAGCATTTCTTCACAGCAGGAAGGGCTGGAGCAGGACCGAGTCTAGGGAGGGGGGAGCGGGCCCCTATTTCCCACTGCACATGTGTCCTGTTACAAACCGGCGCTGGGTTTTCAGCGCCAGCTCCGGTCGCGGTGCAGGCAGCACCTGGCAGTGCCGTCGCCAGGCCGAAGGGACTGGCTGTGCTCGCCCACGGCTGGGCATTCAGCTGGGCTCTGCGGCCGTGGGGATGGTGAAGGCACCGAGGAGGTGCCGGCCTGAGGCTGATGGAGATGAAAGCCTCGAGCGGCCGAAGGCTGCGGACCTGTGCCCTGCGCAGACGCTGATATGTGGTTTATGTTTTCCAGTGCCTTTTCCTGGAGTAAAGCAGGAACAACTTTCTCCTAGAAGCCAGGCCAGCCAGCCGGAAAGTCTGGTTCTGCAGCCGTCCCAGGAGGGCTCCATCCTGCGGGGTGAGGGGCTGGGACGGGAGGCCTGTGCCCCGACTGCGGGAGGGGAGGGATGCTGGCCCTGCCAAGCCTGGCAAACGCCACACTGGCTTGTGACTACCCGGTGATTTCGGGTTTGGTTTATGGGGTTGTGCTCAGCCGAAGGGGTCTCTTTGCCCCTTTTCTCTGGCATTGCCAGCGGGGTGGCAGATAGGTCTGTACAGTGTCTCAATGTTTCTAGCCATCTTCCAGAATCGGGGCTTCAGGCTTTGATCCTGGTGGAGGCTTTGTGTTTCAGGAACACCCCAAAATCTGCTAGTTAAGATAAAGCAAGACCTGTTTAAGTGTCATTAATTGGTTTCCAGGCTCTTCACTATTGCTGCTGCAGCTGGGCAGGGACTGCATTTCTTTCCCCATTAGCTAGGCAGAAGAAAACAAATGCAAAAGTGTTGCTTTTAAGTGCAAATTCTGATTTGTGAACCCCCCTCTAAGGCAGTCGGATAGAGGGAGGGCGATGGACTCACTCCACCCAGCACAGATAACACGCGAGTGAGCTCCAACCACCCCAAGCTGCATTTTGCCGGAGATCTACTCTGGTCGCGTCGGGAGAGGCCGGGACAGGCTGTGCTTTCTCCCAGGCCTATAAATCTGCCCAGCCCCTCCATAAAGGCAGCAGGGAGACGAGAGCCTCAAAAAACCCGTTTTTTTCCAGCTCCCAGCCCCACGCTCGCAGAGCTGGGTCCCCTCAGGGGATGGAGTGGGAAGGGCTGTGCAAGGCGTGGAATTCCTCTCCAGTACCTCAGCTTGCTAGAGACTGGGTCGAGCCCCGCGCTTCATCAGTAGTCTCAGCCCCACAGGTTTTGTGCTGAATGGCAAATCCAGCCCCCGGCTCACTAGCTTTGTGTCCTTACAGGTACTTCCCTCAGCTCTGCCTCAGGAGGGAGCATCACCAAGGGAACACCCACGTCCAGACCCCCTCCAGAGTCGCCCATCACCTACCGAGGATCCATCACGCACGTAGGTCCCTCATCTCTGGTGGGTTTTGCTTCCTGGGGGCTCACAGCTACAGAGCTTAGCAAGCGGTGATGCGGAGCCTTATAGCAAGTCTAAACGCCACTTTGCACAGAGGCAAAAGCAGCTTTAAATGGCTCTGGGAAAATAATTTTGCCAGTGCAAGAAAGTGGAACGGAGAGAAGGAGATGGGTGGAGAGTCCAGGCCAGGCAGAGGAGAGGGGGAGGCTGCAAGGTGCATGTGAGGTAGTGGGGTCTCCTGCCAGGGCTGAGCGTGCTGTGCTGGGGGTCCTGCCCAAGGGCTCTTTTGAGCAGGAAGATGCTTTGGCCTTAATCTCCACCATCCATCTTCGGAAGAGCAGCTGGCAAGCGGGCGATAGTTTTTTGCCGTGTGAGTTATTGCTCATCTGGTAACAGAGCGGAGAGCACTGGAAAAAAAAAAGAATTCTGTTTCCCGTGGGGATTTTATCTGGCCATCATTCAGATAAAGCCACTCATGCTCAGATTGTTGCCTGCCTCCTCCAAGGAGGGTGACCACGTTCCCTGTGGCGCTGGGGACCTGAACCTGAATCCTGACCCGGAGCAAAGGCTTTAACTTGCCTGGTGCCCTGATCCAACAGCTGCTGGGTGCGGGTGCTGAGGGGCTGTAAATAACCCACCAGAGATAACGTGTGCTTTGTCCCCTCGCGTGGGACAGAACTCTGTCCCCAGCAATGGGTGGGCAGTGAAGGGTCTTGAGCACCACGTGCCAGAGTTCAGGGGATGAGCAGAGTTTGTTGAGACACTATTTTGCATCCAGTTAATGAATCCATCTAGGTTCCTTTGTTTGGCTTGGGATTAAGGTACCAAGCCCAGACCCAGGGCACCTGCCTCTTCTGCAGCCCCAGCAGCCTGCATCCCTCTGCTCCTGTCAGGGAGAAGGTGCCCCCCGTTCCGGCAGCAGCTCCCGGTACCAGAGCTGATATTTGATCTCAGATTAGTCATCCAGTTCACAGAAGGCAGATCTTGAATATATGCTCTCTGCTCTGAAGCCATCTGTCATCACTTGCTTTCAAATCCCCCCGAGCACGTCCGCGGAAGGAAGGTGACTTACCTGGGGCTGGGAGAGCCGACTGGGAAAGCCAGGTGTACTACGAGGGCAAAGGATCGGAGCGTTGAACCCACGTGCTGGCACGTCCCGGCAGCCGCAGTGGGGGTTTGGAGACTGCTGGTGCTCAGAGGGCTTGGTACGGAGCAGGAGCATCTCCAGGCCGGGACATTGCTTCCCCCAGGCTTCCCACAAGCATCAGTCCTGGGGGCTGGTGGGGTTAAACGAGCAGAGTAGGAGGGTGTCAGTCAGGAGCACGCTGCGCCTTCCTTCCCTGTGGGGTGGGGGGACTGTCACCCCACCGCGGCTGTTCCTGGTTGGCAGTGGCACTGCCAGGTTGTGATGGCAGATGGGTGTTAATCACCAGGAACGTCTTCTCTGGGTGTTTTGAAGGGGATTTGGAGGCAGACAGGTGGCTGTGAGCTGTGTACTTATGTGCCTCCAGGAAAGAGAGGTTTCGGTTCACACCAGTTTGTGTAAGGAGCGTGGTGCTGTATCTGTTGGAGAGCTTTGGCTGGCTTCGCTCCCCAACCTGCTCCAGGACCGGTCGCATCCATGCCTGCCGTCTCGCCCGGGCGTGCTGCCAGCCACCGGCTCCCGCAGGCCGGCAGCTCTCTAAAGGTCGCGCGTGCTGCCAGCAGACGTGCCCTGGGTGGGCAGGACATCTCCGTGGCTCCTGTACCAGGCTGGGAAAACAGGCTGCAGGGAAAAAGCTAACGCTGGAGCAGTCCCTGCCATCTCCAAGGCGTCCCTAGGGGGGCACCACCCTATCTCCCCAAACTTTTTGAGTGGAAGCGAGCTAGGTAGTTTACTCCAAAACATGGAGGGCAAGAGGGTTGCTGTTTTGGAGGTCTGCACTGTCCTCACTTCTGCCTCTTCCCAGCAGCCTTGCACAGATCACGTACCTTTTTACCGCTCCTCATTATCATCCTCATCAATAATTAAGCTGCAAGTCCCTGGCTGTTGGCTGCGCCAGGAAGCGGAGGCCAGGCGCGCTCTCCCTCCGCTCAGCCTCCCGCGGGGAACAGCCTGTCCCTGTGCGCGCGCTTGCTTAATTGCTTGTGACACTGTTAAATATGGATCTTGGTGGCTTTCCAAGGGCACTCCGGCAGAAGTGCTGTACAAAGGAACCATTACCAGGATAATCGGAGAAGACAGCCCCAGCAGAGCAGAGAAGGCGAGAGAGGATGCCATGCCCAAAGGACATGTCATCTACGAAGGGAAGAAAGGCCACGTGCTCTCCTATGAGGGTAAGTCACAATCCTCTGCCTTTTTAGGGTAGGCGCCGGGGGTTTGTGCCGCCATGGCTGGGAGTCGGGAGCTATTTGAGGAAAGGCTGACGAAGTACAACGGGCCAGCCTCGCATCTTTGCTTCCTGCATCATTTCTCTCCCTTCCCACCCCACCTGCCTGCAGCCCAGCTGGGTTTCCCTCTGTCCTGTGTCATTATCTTGCCTTGGAGGCAGCATTGCCAGGGAGCAGGGGCACAGTGGGGCTGTGGCCATGGACAAGGTCTCTGGTTTTGGTTGGTTTTGGGGAGCAGGGGAGAGGAGAGCACAAGATGGGAAGGTACTGCCTTCATCCCTAGTGCCCCTGTGCAGGAGGGGACTGTCCAAAAATGCTATGAGAGCGTCCCCAAGCTCTTGGGCCAAGGTAAGCCTTGAGAACCTGCAAGATGGAGGCAAGTTGGGTAGTTTGGCATAAAGATTTATTTGGACATCAGATTCCTACGGGCAACGTCTTGGACACTGTGCACCTTTCCCAGCGTGGGGCTGCCCTGCAGGAATCCTGGGCCTGTCAGCACCGTGCATCTTCTGAGCTTCGCTACAGCATCTGTAGCTGTTAGAGGGGATGAAGGCGTTCCTGCGTCCTGCAAGGAGCCTGTCTCGGGGGTGCGTTGGCCTGCTGCAGGCTGCCGTCACCCAGAGGCGCTGAGGACCCTGACCGACCTGCCTGGAGCCCCACCTGCGGTGGGGTGTTGTCGCTTGTTAACTGGGCTGACCTTGCCCAGCCGGGGAGCGGAGTATGGCAAAGGAAACCTGGACAAGTGGCTGCAAGCGAGCCTGAGGCTGGGCTGCTCCTGAGGAGGGGCTCTGGAGAGACCCAAAAGCCATGTTGCAGCTCGCGCCGCTGCTGCACGGTAACATGTTTCCTTTGTAAATGCCAGCGGTGCCTCGCTGCATTAGCAGTATCGGCGGGCAGTCACCAGCTGCTCCTGCCTCCTCCGTGCCTGTTCATCCCGTCACAGCACTGGCCATCAAAGCTGCTCTGCGAGTCCCAGTGGCTCCTGTTAGACATAAGCAGATGTTCCTCTTCAGTGAAGCTGGAAACAACTCCTCCGTGCTTGCCTTTCGCCGTGTGCTGGGCTGGGCAACTCCGGCGTGGAGCCGGGCTCCTCCTCGCCCGCAGCCGGGGTCGGGAAGAGCTGAGTTACAGACACCGCAGCCTCACAGCCCCACATCCTCTTGGGGTAAAACACTGGCCTGTGCTGTGGCATGCACTGGGACAGCCATCCTCATGTGTCACCTCTCCTCTCAGTTGAATTTGGAGATGACCAAGGAACAGATCCGAACCTCAGCCGCGCCTGCCCGCCTCAGCAGCTGTCTCTGGCCGGCTGCCTGAACCCTCTGCGTCCCTCCCCAGGGAAGAGCATCACCTTTAGCCTGCCTGGCCCTGTCGTTGGGCCGAGGGTGCCCAGCAGTAGTCCCTTTCCTCTTGTCCACAAGCGCAGGCAGCTGATTTTGTTGCAGGCTGGTTGTTTCATCAGAGGCAGAGGGTTCAGGTCACACCGCGGGGGACGACTCACAAGCTTCAGCTGATGCCCCCTCTGTGAGAACCGTGGCACCGCAGGGACCTCTCAGGACAGGGCTCTGCTCTGTGTGGAACAGTGGCTCTCGCCCGTGTGGAAGCTGGCTCGTCCCGTGCCTGCTCTCAACTCTAGCCCAGATAAGCAGCGTCACCGCGGAGTCTGGTGTCTGGGCACCCTTTGGGACAGTTGGCAGGGCTGGGACCAGGGAGGACGCGGGAAGCGTTTCAGGACTTGTTTGTGCAAGGAGCTATTTTCATCTCCTCTGCCCAGGCGTGGAGTCAAATGAGGTTGATCTCAGAAATGGTGCCACCAGGGGAGAGGCAGGGAAAGCTCCCAGCAGCGAGGGCTGCCCGTGCCCGGAGCCGGGATCCCGCTCTGGGCAGCGGAGAGCTGCAGCCCAGACTCTTCCCCATTGCACGCACGTGTCGGTGTCAGCCTGAGTCTCCTTGGCTGCAGCCTCAGCCCATCGCCCCTCATCTAACTGCCCTGTGGACACAGATGAGGAATTAATTCCTTCCTCTCCACGGCAGCCTTTTTCATGCTCGATAGAGTTGATCACATCCTGAGTAATCTCGCGTGCTTCTGCAGCTGAGCCAGCCCTGCTGCCTCTCTCGTTTCCCCGTACAGGGCAAGGCTTCCCAGCCCAGAGCGGAAGAGTTAAAAAAAAAAAAAAAAATTAAATAAGAAAACTGAAATTGTTGGTGATTATGAATTTTGGCAAGCAGGAAAAAAATTGCAAATTCTTTAGTGTCATGAGGGTGCTTAAAATAAAAGAGCTGTAATGAGACGCGATCCTGCAGCATGTGCGAGCTGAATTGTGCTAGATTGGATATTCTCCTTCTGCATACGATCGCTGATGGCTTCTGCAAGGGACGTGGCTTTGGAGTGATTTGTCTTTCTGTTTCGTCTCTCTTCTCCCTCGTGCCCTCCCCCTGCTTCCCAGCGGTACAAAGGGTGCCTGGGACCATGTCTCCTGCAGAAGGCCTGTTGGCCACAGATGTGCCTTGATGACAGGGTGCAGGCACATCGCCCCGTGTCTGCCGGGGCGCTTTACTGGTTCTGAGCGTCACCCCCAGACTTTTCCCATCGAATGAATCTGAAGTGAAGGCTCGGGGACAGATCCCCCTCTTGTTTCTGCACACACGGCCCCAAACCCATTCTGGATTGAGTGGGTGCCGATTGCAGAAGCTGATGGTGGGTGTGAAGTTGTGATAATCCCATTTTGTTAATTACTGGTTTTGCCAAGGAGAACTTTTATTCCCATGGAATGAATGTTTTAACTTCTCCTCTGTTTTCTCCAATTGCATAACCACCTTCTCTGCCCACAAAGAGGAGAATCGGGCACTGGCAATCCTTGGCAGGGATGGCCGGGCCAGGGACGATGGGCAAAGGCATTTATCTCTCCAAGCCAACATCCCTGGTCGGAACTCGTTACATAAACACAAGGCACGCAGCTGGATGAGAAGCTGCCTGCTAAATTCACGGCTCACTGCACGTGATGGATGCTCACCGCCCAGGGTGGGCATGATGCTGCCCGGCATGGGCAGGGCTGTGCTCGCAGAGGGGTGGGGGCTGTAGCTCAGGGCAGTTGTCCACTGATGCAAGTTGTCCACTTGCAGAAGAATCTGCTCCAGGTTGGGACAAAGAGATAGTTGGTGGTGTCCCTTCACGCTGGTGCTTGCTCCATCAGTCCTGCATGGGACTTGTCACCGTCTCTCCCAGTTCTTGTGCACGCTCACCGCTGTTTCAAAGGAATCATTCTCAGCTTTGCCTCTCCCCGCTTTTCCCTGATTTTCTCACCCAGGGAGTGTCTTGGCAAATGTTAAGGCTGGCCAAGATCCCAAACAGTAGGTGTCTAGCAAAAATGAAAACAAACAAGGGAAAAAAAAATAAAAATCCCCAGACCCACAGGGCCAAGTTCAGTGGAACCACAGCTGCTCCACCAGCACCGTGCTGGCTCCGGGCTGTCCCGCTGCCTACACGATGGCCCGCACCGGGGAGGGAGGGAGCGGGACACGACAGGGCAGATGCTCCTGCCCAAGCAGGAGACACAGATCTGGAGTCTGAGGCAGGCAGGGAGGGGAGAAAACACCAGCTGAGTTTCTTGGAAGCCAACCTCGTGCGACGTTTCTGGCGTTGCTGAGCGGTGGTTGATGCTGGGATGGGATCTGACCTTTCAGCAGCGCACGCAGACAGCAGTAAACACCCTCCCTTGGCCATTGCTGGCTTTCCGTGCTCCTGATGATGCTTCTCTGTGTCCTCTTCCCCAGGTGGAGTTACTGCTTCTCAGTGTCCCAAAGAAGACAGCAGGAGCTCGGGCGCTTCACATGAGACCACGGGAACCAAGCGGACCTATGATATGATGGAGGGAAGGATCAGCCGGGGCTTATCAGCCCGTGATACCTTGTCTGCCAGCACTGAAGGTGGGTCTGGGGGAAACCTTTCACCCGTGCTGTGTCAGTAGTGACTGGCAGAGACCCCATCTTGTCCATAGGACACACCTTCCCACGGCGTGTTTTGGCAGTGGCTAGCTGGTACCCTGCAGCACATCCCAGCGGGACAGCATCTGACCAGCAAAGGACACAAACTGGCCCATTTGCCTTTGGTTTCTGTCCTGGTAGACCAGTTTCAAGACTATAAAAAAAAAAGGGGAAACACATTTTAAAAAAAGAAAAATCAAGTAATTTGGAAATGGTCGATGTTTTTCCTTGTTGTCCCTGGAAACACTGTCGTGGTGTATTCATTGTAAATGAACTCCTGTGTTACACTGCAACTTTCCCTATTCGATCTGTTCTAGGTCTCATGGGTCGAGCGATCCCTCCAGACCGACACAGTCCCCATAACCTGAAGGAGCAGCATCACATGCGGGGCTCGATCACACAAGGTAAAGCCTGCAAGCAGAAGATGGCCACGGCCAGAGGTAACGTGGGGAATTAACTCACATGCGTGGCCCGTTGTTCTTGTCAGCCTGGGGCAGGAGGAAACAAGGAAGGCATCAGGGTCCAGCTGCGTATCTCTGCAGCCTCAGCCCAAAGAGATTTTCAGCCTTGCCCAGCTTCTACCAGCCTGAGCTCTCACTGAGGTTGGGGTAAAATTCACAGTGACTCACATGAAGGGAGGTTGAAGCTCGTGTGAAATGGGTCCAGAAAGCGGTAGTAGATGGGAGGGGGTCCAGTTGCGTTAGTGATGTAGCTGCTCTGTGTGCTTTAGTCAGGTACCAGTCCCTGAGTTACGTGCTAGAGTTACGTACTAGAGACCCCCTTGAATTGAGCATCCCCATGGGGACTGGGAGTCCAGTGTCTGACTGGGGAATCACTCTCTGCTTTGTCTAATTGGGGGTTGCAGGAATACCTCGGTCCTACGTGGAGGCCCATGAGGACTACCTCAGAAGAGAAGCCAAACAGCTCAAGAGGGAAAACACTCCACCAAGGGACTTATCTGATGCCTACAAGGTCAGGTCTCATGAGGGCCTTACTCCCCTGAAAATGAAACCAGCTCACGAAGGCCTGGTGGCCACGGTGAAAGAAGCAGGAAGATCAATCCATGAGATTCCTCGGGAGGAGCTGAGGCGAACACCGGACATCTCTCTGACAAGACCTCTGAAGGAAGGCTCCATCACGCAGGTTAGTACAGGGCGAACAGTGGATGGGATGGGTCCTACACAGGCTGCTGTCCTTGCACAGACCCTGGGGACCATTCCCAAGGTAAAAGGAGAGCAGAGAGCACTTCAGGTTGTAAACACATCACTGGTGAGAATTAAGGCTTTGCTTGGGTACAGGTTGCCCTTCCCCATCCTTTGATCTTTAAAGGTCCCTTCCAGCCCAAATCATTGTGTAATTCTCTGATCCTTCCCAGCAGATAAATGCAAAACTTGGGGAAAGGAGCTCAGCACCTCCTGACCTGTTGAGAAAGCGATCCATCCAAAATGTTCCATCCACATGCACACATGGAAGGAGACACATTTGGCTCCTGTTCAAGGCCAGAGTCAACTCAGTACCCTCAGCAGCTCTGACTCTGGGTGCGCATAATCTTGGTCTCCTCCCTTTATGGGCAAGTGTCGACCCAGCAAAGCCAGTAGTTAGGGTGAAACATGACATGCTGTGTCCTGTTGGGCTCCAAATATTTGGAAGGTTCCCATGGCACCTCGTAGTCCTACCTCATTTCACAGTGTGTGTAGGAGAGAGGCGTGATGGGCACAGCCAGCCTTCAGCGGTGACTCATCACCATCTTGTTGGAGCGCAGCAAGACGGGCACTCCACCCTGCCCTGCGCCGTGCGGAGCGGTTGTCTCTGCTTTGCTGATGGCTGTTGCTGTTTGACCAAGTAAACCGGTGCACCGACCCGCTGAATGAGGAAGCACCAGTCCTGTTGCAAGCTGATGGGATGTGGTCACTACGTCCCTTTCTGCTCTGTGCCCCTTTGATGTCCCCTCTGCCTTCTGTCCCCAGGGTACCCCACTGAAATACGACAGCGGCTCTTCCTCCTCAAGTACCAAAAAACATGACGTGCGGTCCATCATTGGCAGCCCCGGCAGGACTTTTCACTCTGTGCACTCACTGGACGTCATCCAAGACCCAAGGAATCTGGAGAGAGCTTACGAAGAGAGCCTGAAAAACAGGCCAAGCCCCGTGACAAACTCAGGTGGCTCCATCGCCAGAGGGGCTCCTGTGATTGTACCCGAGCCAGGCAAGCCCCACCAAAGCGCCCTCGCCTACGAGGACCACCAGGCAGGGCACAGCACGGCGTTCGGCAGCCACTTGCACAGAGGGTCTCCGGTCTCCACACGGGAGTCCACGCCCCGGCAGCACGAAGGTACTCGGTGAACTTTTTATTTGACACTAAGATTTCCAGCCAGCCAAGCGGGCAAGGTGCGCGGGAGGTGGCTGCTGACCCCACCTGCCCGAGCTGTTCCCAGCAGGTGCCTGTCAAACCCGTTCTCCCCAGCACCCCATGCCCACTCTTGCCCACCCACAGCTGCGGCTGACTCACGGCACTGGGACGGCTGCCAGGGATGGCTGAGGCTCAGCTCCCTCCCCGGGGTGCTCACATGGTTGCAGTGAGGACACCCTACATCAGTGCTGGGGTGATGGAAGGGAGACTTAGACCATGGCTGGTGAAGCTGATGGTGTCAAGAGAGCTTCTTCCCTGTCCCATGTTGGCCCAGGGCACCCCTGTTTCCAACAGCAGGCAGGAAAGCCGTGCTCAGTGCACTTGGTGGGGGGACCCTCAGGCTCGTCACCAGTCTGGTGTGTGTTTGCCTACCTCGTGTGTTTATGCTTCATCCATCACCTGGGCACCTGAGCGCCCCACCTCCAGGAAGATCTAATCCTTTCTGAGCCCTGGATCCGGGCAGTGCAGATGGTCTTTGGGATCTACCATTTCCCCGGCCCATCTGCCGGCACTGGGTAGGGTCTGCCCACATCCCCTGCCCCCAGAGCCAGACCTGGGGTTCCCCAGGGACCAGGCTGGGCTCAGTGATCTGGTGAGACACACTCAGATCCAGAGCACAAAAACCCCTCTTGCTTCATGGCACGTTTGTGCGCAGGATGAGTGCCGAAGCCCATCCCTAAGACACCGTGTCCCACCAAGCCTGTTAGGTACAGGTAACGGCTTTGGGGCCGTTTGCCTCTCCTGCCTGCAAATCCTTGTCCTGACCCAAGAGTCTCATGATGTGGGGGCGTGCAGCACAAGGCACCACAGTCTGCCGAAAACCGGGGCCAGGACACGCCTCTCCAGTGAGGAGCGGAGATGGAGTTGTGCAGCGCAGAGCTCCTCCAAAAAGCCTCCCCCGTTGCTCGCTGCAGGCTGGGTTGGCTCCAGCTCCCCGCGGTCGGTGTGTCTCGTTGCTGGGCGGCCAGGCAGCGTTTGGTGGGCAGTCCGGTGTAAGGGGTTTGGTCACACTGCTTGGGGGTGGCTCTGCATCAGCTGCTGTTACGCACACAGGAGCTGGTGACGCTCATCCCAGGTTGGGTGAGGAGTGCCCAGCTCATGTTGGGAGAGCCAGGAGAAGTCCCTGACGTGATCCACCCTCCCCTTGAGGGGCACGCTTGGCCGCAAGCATCCCTCAGGGACACAACTTGGCCGTGGCGCCTAGTCTCTGACTCATTTCATTCTCCTCGCTGCAGGGAGCATCACTGCCGGGAAGCCGGTGTCCCAGGACAGAAAGATCACCCCCACATCGAGAGAGCTCACCAACTCCAAGTCTCCGCATGCCCCCGTGGCCGACCACCACCACCCCATCTCCCCGTACGAGCACCTGCTCCGTGGCGTGAGCGGGGTCGACCTGTACCGAGGGCACATCCCGCTGGCTTTCGACCCTGCCGCCATCCCGAGGGGAATCCAACTGGAAGCAGGTACCATCGTCAGGGGCACAGGCTGTTTGGGATTGGGTTTTTTCCTTGTTGTGCTCCAAAAGCCTGAAGTCTCTAGGGAAAGCCACTTCACATCTGCGTCTTTTTCTCTCCCAGCTGCTGCTTACTACCTGCCGAGGCATCTGGCTCCAAGCCCCACGTACCCCCACCTCTACCCCCCGTACCTAATCCGGGGCTACCCGGACACGGCCGCCATGGAGAACCGACAGACCATCATCAACGACTACATCACATCGCAGCAGATGCACCACAACGCCGCAGCCACGGCCATGGCGCAGCGGGCAGACATGCTACGCGGCTTGTCACCCTATGCAGCAGGTCCTCCTGGCGCGGGGGTGTCGGGGGCGGTTTGGGGAGGAGGAGGCTGGGTCCGGCCAGCACCGCCAGCTCCAGTGCCGGGGCCAAGGGCCGAGCCAGCAGCACGGTGTCACCCGGCAGAGTAGGAACTCGGCTGCGTGGAGGACAGCTGGGAGGAATTTGATGCTTCTTTAGTTACTTGAGGCTCCTTATGTGCGTCTCTGGTTTTTGGTCATGGGAGCACTTCCCAGCCTGGCCCTGCTGTAGATGAAAACACATTCCCAGAAGGATATCTGGCTGTCGGCAAAAAGCAAAATCTGCTGGAAAATGTGCTCCTGCCCCGCCACAGGCAGAGCAGCGTTGGCCTCTGGCTGATGCTGCCTGCAGCTCCCTTGCTGTAGATCTCAGCATTTTTCTTCCCCATTATTTCCAGCAGCGGGAAGCACTGTGCGCTGTGTTTGCCTGCAGAAGGGTCCGGTCCCCGACAGCCAGCGCCCAGGGGCCATGCAGGTGCTGGCACCTCTTGCGCTGTGCCGGAGCAACGGGATGGGTTGACCCTCCCCAGCATCACTCCACACTCCAGCACAATCAAGCTGCAGCGGCTCGGTGTCACCCTGACAGTCCTCTCGTTTCTCTCTCCAGGCATCATCGACCTGTCCCAAGTGCCACACCTGCCCGTCCTCGTGCCCCCGACCCCAGGCACCTCTGCCACCACCATGGACCGCATCACCTACATCCCCGGCCCCCCCCAGACCTTCAGCAGCCGGCACAGCAGCTCCCCGCTCTCCCCAGGTAGGCTGCAGGTTGCTTTTCCCATGGGAAAGCCATTGGGCAGGAGTCCCTTAACCAGTTCAGGTTCATGAATTCAGCATGCTGGGGCAGATCAGGGGAGCCCAAACCAGTTCTCACTCAAGGACCAGCCCACTGGCTCCCTCAGACCAGCTCCTCTGATCCTGTTTGTTGGGGGCATCCTTGCTTTTCCCCCTTCTTCCCAAAGTGGCAGCTGGCAAACAGCTTTGTGGAAGGTCATGCTCTGGAGATGGCGCCAGGACACTGTTGCACAGTTTGCCTGGGATTTGTCACGCTGGTTGCCCTCGTCTGTCGTGCTCCAGGTCACCTTGGATGGAGCCATTCCTTATCTGCTCTGCAGACCCAGCAATGTGACAAGCAGGCGCTGTTCCCCAGAGGGATTTGCTCTGTCTGCAGCCCTCTCACTGCCTTGCGCTTGGGTTTCAGGAGGCCCCACGCACATGACCAAACAGTCGGGATCGTCAGTGTCGGAGCGGGAACGGGAGCGGGAGAGGGAGCGTGAAAAATCCATCCTAGCATCCACCACAGTGGAGCATGCACCCATCTGGAGACCAGGTAGGCTGGCGAGGAGCTCAGCACCACATCTTGGGTCCCACGCTGGGTGGAGGTAGGGTTGGGACTATGAAACCAGCAGCTGAAGAAGCTCTTGCTTGTATTTTCCCCCAGGTACAGAGCAGTCCAGCAGCCGTTCATCCTCGCACTCTCACAGCCACCAGCACTCTCCTGTCTCTCCCCGAACCCACGAGACCATCCAGCAGCGCCCCAGTGTGCTCCACAACACGAACATGAAGATAATCTCCTCAGAGACCCCCACCCCTTCCGTCCTGCGGTATGTACCCCCGCCACAGTTCCAGCCGCAGTGGTTAATGAATGAGCATCGTGTGGGGCACCTCTGAGATGGAGCAAGGGTTGTTTTGGCCTTCAGTCTCAGCAGGAGCAGGTTTGGGGCTTACAGAGAAGTTGTGATGGGAGAGGTGGATTTTGGTGCCCAGGTCCTTTGCTTTTCCTTGTGGCTTTTACTGCTGCCAGCAAAGAAAGCAGGAGGATCCCAGGGCTGTCTGTGCTCAAATCGCACAGGTAAGAGAGTATTGCTTCTCTTGCTGAAGGTCGCCTGGTGGTGGAGTCATGAAGGTCTCTGGGACCTGTCCCATGGGTTTTGTTCTCCCCAGTCAATTCATCCAGGCCACAGCACAGGCCAACCCTACGCTCAGGAGACCTTGGCCAGGCAGGGCTGAATGCCAGGGTTCTGGTAACAGCACTCCACTTTCTCTGCATGCTTCTCTCATCTTCGCCTCATCTTCATTTGCCTTCCAGATCCTCCTCCACCACTACCACGTCACCGATCCGCTCTGCCGCCTTCCCCTCAGCCTCCGCCCTGCGCTCCTCTGTCAGCGGGGTGGACGGCTACGCGGCCCTGATGGACCCGGCCATCCTGCAGAAAGAGGCCTCGAGGGCACGGGAAGCCAAGGCAGAACGACCCCAGACTGACAACGTCTTCACCTCAAAGCTGCCCAGTGGGGCCAACCTTGAACAGTCGCCGTCACCCATTAAAGCCATGGAGTCAAGACCTTTACCTGCCTCCGGACCTGGTTCTTCTCATCACTATAGCAGAGGACAGGGGAAAAGCCAGCAGCACCATCACCCTCTGGACCAGCAGCACACAGCCTCAGGCCCTGAGCAGCACAGTAGAGAGAAGAGTCAAAGTAAAACCTTTGCCATGCAGGAGCAGGAGCTCCGAGCGCTCGGTAAGGCCACCACGACAGCGGCCAGCTTCATAGATGAGATTATCGTGCGCCAAATGTCTTGTGATACGGGGCAGCGAGAAAGGCTCACTAAGTAACTGCTCCACTGGTGATGGTGAGAGGGAGAGGCAAGAGAGCTGCGGCCTGAAACTCATTTTATTTTGTTATTTCTTATTTTTACTTGCACGTTTTGGCTCCTGGCTTCATCAGCTCCCTGAGCATGTTGTCCCTCTGCTTCCCGGTTGTGTTATCCCAGACTTTATTTGTGTGTGTTTTAGGGATCTTCCCTTCTCCCACCCTCTTTTAGTTTTTCCCATTGCCAAGTCCTGTTTTGCAAACGCTGTTCAGTTCCTGGTATTGCTTTTTAGAGACAATAGCAATTTGCTAATTCTGATTTCCCCATCGTTAGAAATTCCCAGGCAGGCTGTGAGGAACAGTTGTGGGTAATAAATCAAATGAGCAGAGCAGAGAACCGGGAGTGTGAGCGGGACAGGGCTGCTGGCTGTCGTCCCTGCTCATGGTTGCACTCTGGGCGAGCAGGATCTCAGAGGGCTTTGCAAACTGCTGCGCCGTGCAGCTCAGGTGGGGTCCCCTCACTTGGGGTGACCTCGCTCAGGGTCCTGGTGCTGGATCTTGCACAAGAGGGAAACACAGGCAGGGCTGTCCAGGGATCACTCAGCCCAACCGTGTTCGGTGGCCGTTTCCAGAGCAGACCACGGGAACCACCTAATGTCCACACTCTTGTGTAGGACACAAAAGTGCTGGGATAAGTTTCTTCAGAAGGAAGTGCAGGGAGGGGGTGGATTCAAGGTCTAGGTCATTCTTGATGCTTGACACAGAACATTCATCCTGGCTCCTACCAGCAGCAGGCAGCCCACAGGGATTTGCTGGGACCCCGTCTTTATGCTGAAGCATCTGCCTTGGCCATCAGCTCTGAAGGTAGCTACCCAGTTCTCCTTGTAAACCAAGGGTGGAAGGGACATGGCAGTGTGACCGGGGGGAGAGCTGCTCTTGCCAGCGGATCCCGGCCCACCCATCCCATCGCTTGGTAGTGTCTGGTCCCAGCTCCTTCTAGCAGCGTGCTCCAGTGCCAAGGATGTGCCTCTGGCCACTGTGTGCTGTCTGGCTGAGCTTCTCCTCTCCCTTTTGTCCTGGCACCAGTGTTTCCTCCAGCCGTGGAGGAGAGGGGCAGCTTTTCTGTAGCCATCAGCTTAAGAAAGGAGCTGGTGTTTCCCAGTACTCACCTGTTGGTTAGGGATCTTCCCAGGGCAGGACACTTCGTCTTGGGTGGATCTGGAGCGTGGTCCCTTCGGTGCTGGCATGCCTTGGGTGTGCGGGATGCTGCATCCCTGTCCCTGGCCAGGGAGGTTCTCCACGGGGGTGCTCCCCTGCCCATGCTCCGGGTAGGTGCGAGGTCAGTGTGTCCGTGCGCTGCGGGTCGCCTGCCAGATTTGGCGGCAGTGGGCTGTTTCTAGGAATTGAGCGTTAGGAGGGTAAAGGTCTGTGAAGGCAAAAGCCGTGAGCGTGCTTAGCTGGCGAGAGGCGGCGTGCGCCCCTTCCAGGACTCCTGTGTCCTCCGCCCCAGATCTCTGGAAGCACAACCCATCGGTACCTCAGAGTCCTGTTGAAGGATGCTGGTGGTCCCTCATTCCAGCTCTGCTTCCTTTCATGCGGCTTGTGTCCATGCAAAGGGCTTAAAAGGCAGAGAAAGATCAAGAAGTTTTTTTGCTCCCGCAGCGCGCGAGTCTGCTGTCTCCAGAGCCAGGACTTGGAGTCTGCAAGGCCTCGTGCCCCATTTTCAAGTCCCTGCTGTTGGCCATGCTGGGCTTGGGGCTTTTCTTTGTGGAGCACTTGAGACCTCCTGTGCAGCCACCTCCACTCCTGCAGAGCATTGCTTTCCCTCCTGGCAGAGCAGTTTTTTTATTTTCCTGTGGTTTAGTAGGTGGGAGAAAGAGGAAGAACAAATTGTGAACTCACAGGGGTTGAATTCGGTTCCTGACTCTCCTGCTGTCACCGTGAGCTGCTGAGCGTCCAGCTCTGCAGGAGTGGGACATCCCCTCTGTTCTGCGGCCATCACAACAGGACATCAGAGGTGGCTCTGGGGGTCTCTGAACCATGACCTGCCAGGTCTTCCTCATCTCCTTTCGCTCCCCTTTGCTGAAAATTTGACCCTGCACACAAGCGATGGTTGCCACAGCAGTAGGGAAGAGCCAAGTGTGCTCCTGGTTTTACCTTCCTTCTCCCATTTCCCCAGGCTTTCACGGAGGCTACAGCCCTGAGCGGATGGAAGCAGTGAGTCCCGTGAGCTCGCCCAGCCTGTCCCACGAGAAAGGGGCCAAGCTGCTGCAGGATGCGGAGAAGGGGCACGGGGAGCATGACCTGAGGCAGAAACAGCAAGGTGAGGGTAGGGGCTGGCAGCGCCAGCCAGCTGAAGAGAGCCTGAACCAGCGTGGGGGGAGGCTTGGCACTAAAGGAAGGGGACATAGATGTCATCTCACGCCTGCTCTCTTCTTTGTGCCTCCCCCAGGCTCGCTGAAGGCCTCGGCTCCCGAAGCAGCCCACCTGCAGCACCTCCGGCAGCCCGACGGCCCCCAGCCCCAGTGCCAGCCCCTGCAGTCCAGCCAGAGCATCAAGGGCCTGAACCAGCGGGTGGTCACGCTGGCCCAGCACATCAGCGTAATTATGCTCTTTCTGACCTTCCCACTGGGGCTCCGGGGAGGAGGGAAGAGCTGATATAAAACATATCTGATGACAAAGGGTTGGGAGGGATGCTGGAGACCTCAGCACCCCTGGCTGGGGGCTGGAGAGAGCAGGGTGCATCAGACACTTTCAGCCTGGATGTTTGTGTCTCCAACGAGCCCATCACAACAGCTGCTGTGGGCAGGAGGTACACGTTACGTCCCCTCGGAGACAAAGCAGCCTAATTCCCTCCTGCTTGCCCTGTCTTAGTTGAGCCCAGCAAAGCAAGAGGTAGAAACCAATTTGATTTCTAACTCGGGGCTTTCTTCTTCTAGGAGGTCATCACGCAGGACTACACACGCCATCACCCGCAGCAGCTCAACTCCCACATCCAGACCCCGGTGTACTCCTTCCCTGGGGCTGCGTGCCCCGTGCTGGACCTGCGTCGGACTCCCAGCGAGGCGTATCTGCAGCAGCAGGAGCACGCAGCGGCCTCCAGGATCTCCCCGCAGAGCGAAGGTGGCAAAAGGTGAGGTCAGAGAGTCCAACAAAGCGGGGGCAGACGGGGTTTTTGCCCACCCGCTGTACCAGTCTGAGCTCAGATGGACCAGGGCTACCCAGGGTGAGGAGCCAGGTGGGTGCCCTTGGCTACTTGGCACCCCAGTAAGGGGTGCATAGGGCAGGCTGACATTGGTTTTGTGGAATTTACGTTCCCCAGCTTGGGGCTTCCATGGATTACTTGCTTACATGGCCCAGGGTGCAAAATTGCCTTCTAATCTGGGCATTTTTCCCCTGTGGTGGTGTCTGTCTTGCCATTTCTGTTCTAGAGATGCTCTCCAGGCTCCCTTAGAGTCCGTGCATGATCCCCTTCCCAATCTGGCGAGTGTCACGAAATCCTTTAGGTGGGAAGGGACCTCTCCAGATCATCCAACCCAACACCGTGCTCAAGCAGGTCAGCTGGAGCAGGTTGTCCAGGGCCGTGGCCAGTTGGGTTTTCAGTATCTCCACTGATGGAGACTTCAGCACCTCCCTGGGCAACCTTTGCCAACCTTTGAGCACCCTCACAGTGAAATGTTTTCTTGTGTTGGGGTGGAATTTCATGTGGTTTGGTTTGTGCCCATTGCCTCTTGTCCTGTCACTGTCCTTGGTCCCTGGCAGATCACACTGCAGTGACCTTTCAGACTACAGTTAGTTCCAAAAAACCCAAAGCAATGTGTTTTCCATTGGCTCAAATTTAATTTTATCTTCATCACTGTCAGTGAATCAGAAGCTTCTTAGACACATGTGCGGTGCCAACTGCAGCTATCCACTTCAGGCACCACATGTGTTTCTTTTAAAGTCCCTTTCAGATCCTTGTGCTGATCCCAGTATAAGGCAGGTCTGATTGCTGTTGTATGGAATTAAAGAATGGGAATTGTGGGAATGGGGTCTGTCCTCCCATGCAAACACCGACAGAGACCCAGACGAATCCAGGAAAGAGCAGTGTCTCCAAACTGGTGGTTCCTTGTCGGTAAATGTGATTATTGCTCCCAGCTCTGCCTGGTCCTAGAACTGGCTTTGTAGCACTAGGGGAGAGAGCCCAGCCCTGGCCACCCAGCAATGAGGGAAAAGAAAAGAAAAAAAAAAAAGAGAAGAGGGGGGGAAAATAAGAAACCACAGAAGGAACAAAGATGTAAATTCCCAGAACTTGCCGTGAGGAATTCCTCGCGGACTCCAGCCTGGCAATCTCCCAGGCGCTGGCCACTGGCAGGCATCAAGGAGCTGTTGGTCCTCTCCGTGCTGCCCCAGCATCTCCTCACCCACAGCCAGCGAGCCCCTTCGTGGCCTCAGACAAGGTGGATGGGAGGTGGCGGGTGCTGCCCTCCCCTGTGTCCCCAAATACAGCGGAGAATCAAAAGCTGTGTCCCCAAAGGGTTAACGTCCCAGCCCTCCGCAGGGGTTGTGTCCCTGCCAGCCAAGGACACTTGGGCTGAGCCAGCAAGGCCCAGGCCTGGTCCCGCCGTCCCTCCTGGGCAGCTGTGTTTGGGGCGGCTGCCGGCTGGCCCGCTGCCTGGAAATCTGGGCCACGTCTCGGCTCGGTCCCGCTCCGCACGCCTGCGGTGCAGAAAAACACCCAAGCTGTACTCTTCCTCCGGCTTGCGTTAAAAGGCGCCGTAAGCCCACAGGGGTGTGGAAGGTTTGGCTTTTTTCCCTGCTGTAGGAAAGCTATTTTAGTCCTTCCCCCCCGACCCCGGGCTGCTCTGCGGAGACAGAGGATGTTGCAATAAAGCCGTTGCATCTCCCGTCACTCTGCAGGTCTCCGGAGCAGAGCAAAGCCTCGGCCGGCAGCGGGTCGGACAACTGTATCGAGCCGGTCTCTCCACCAGACGGCGTGGGGGAATCGGAGCACGCCAAGAGTGCCACGTACCCGATCCTGTACCGCGAGGGCGAGCAGCTAGACCAGAGGTGATGCCAAGGGAGGGGATGGTGGGGACAGCCTGGGAATGTTCCTCCCCATCTCCACACTCTCCCTGGCCCAGGCTGCTTTTCTTGCAGCCGAAAGCAATGTCACACCCCAGGTTGCTGTCCGTTTGTAGGGGCTTGTCAGCACTGTGTGGTACGTTTGTGGTGAGGATGGGGAGAAAGGGTGGAGATCCCCGATATCTCAGGAGCCCCTAGGCTGATCTTGAGGACTTACACTAAGGGAAGAGTCTCCCTGTAGGACTTTGTGAACTGGACATTGTGGAGGTTTCCAATGGTTTTCTGCTTCACAGGATGGGGTCCAAGTCCCCAGGAAACAACACTCAGCCTCCAGCTTTCTTCAGCAAGCTGACTGAGAGCAACTCTGCCATGGTGAAGTCCAAGAAACAGGAGATCATCAAGAAGCTCAGCACGACCAACAAAAATGAAACGGAGTACAGTAAGGACACGTGGGGAGGCGAATGCAGGGCACCGGTGGGGGAAAAAGCTTTGAGGACACACAAAGCAAAGGAGATTTGGGAATGGTGCTGCTGTGTTAAGGGCCAGGAGCTCCCAGCTAGCACTCTCTGTTTGTTGGGAAGTGCGAGGTCTAAATTCTTCCTGGGATGAGGCATGCTGGTACCAGCAGTGGCTTTGTGGATCTGGGGAGGCGATGGGAGGCTTCCCAGCCCCACGTCTCCTCACTCTGAGGCTGTCAATCCCACCCGCCCCAGGTAACCTCAATAGGAAGGAAATAATGAGCTGAGCATGGAGGAGACTTAAGAGCAATTGATATTTTAATGAATGGCCAGCCAAGCTGAATCCTTGCTCCTTGAGATGCGTCTCCCCACAGTGTTACTTTAAGCCCTACGTCAATATTGGTATAGCTCTGTAAAACCAACCAGGCTGGCTTGTGTTAGAAATTCAGCCCGTTCATTCATTAACCGCTAATAGAGTAGATAGGATCATAATTTAATTTAGCCCAGCATTATAGAGTCAATAGTAATTCAATTTGAATCCATCTTACGACAGCTGCATCGGATAAGAGGGAGCGAGCTGTCGCGTCTCCTGGATGATGTTACCATGAGCCAACAGGATTGTTATGCCCCTTTGGGGACGTGCAGCTGAACCCCGTGACCTTCCACACTTTCCCTTATCAAGGGAAAATGTATAGGAATAGGAAACACCTCTTATTTGATGAGAATCTCTGTTATTCCAAGGAAAGTGATATCCAAGCCAAACAACTCAGCTAAGAGGGAAAATATTGATTTAACATTTTTCCTCCTCGCCCTCCCCATTGCCCAGACCTGTTCCCTGAGTGTGGGGATTTGAGCCTTTGGAAATCCCGTAGGCAGGAGAGAGGGTTTAACTTGGCGGAGTTTGTAATCCCAAGGGCTGGAGGGAGGGAGGTCAGCACTGAGCACGAAGACGTCGCCCTGGCTCTCTGGGCTCAGCCTTTCTGCCCTTTCCCAGGCAATGAGACGTATACAGTGTGGTTCTCCCAAAGGCTGGTCCCAACCAGCGCCCACAGACCTACCCCAGTGCCTGGGGGAGGTGGGCTACCCTCAGCCTGGGTGCTGTGATGGGGGCACTGGGTTCTTGTCGTGGCTGGCGCGGCAGGTCGCTCTCTACCACCAGCCTGCACGTGCTGCTCTCTGTACTGAAGAGCTTCTCTGTTTCTCTCCAGATGTTGGGCAGCCTGGGACGGAGATTTTCAATATGCCGGCGATTACTGGAGCAGGTAACTCTCCCATATACCTGTATCATACCTCCTTTCTTACCGGGTCACGGCCATGGAGAGCAGGAGACATGGTAGATTTAAGCATCTCCTTTTTTTCTTTTTGCCGTGAGACTGAGTGTAGCAGTTGCTGGGAGTCTGAAGCCTTGGGACACACCATGACTCCTGCTGTGGAGTTGCAGACAGCACAGTGTAATTCCTTGGAATGCCTGGCAGAGTTTGAGGAAAGATGAAAAGCCAAGCAAGGGTTGGCCATCTGATCCCACTGGGGAGAGAACACCATGCTCTTGCTGGGACCTTGTGGTCACCCATGGATGGGTAGGAGAGCGTCGGTGGAAGGGAACGTGAGGGTGGGCAACAGGCTCTGTGCCACCGTGGACTGGGCAGGCTGCAGGAGCTAGCTGCAAAAGCAAACTGGGGTGAGAGCAGCGCCCCGTAGCCTTGAACTGTGGGTGTTGGGCAAACCAATGATGGCTGAGGACCGAGAGGAGGTGTTACCGGGGAGATGGAGGGGTGCTTGGGCACAGGGGTGTGACGGCGGCGTGCTCCGTCCTCCGGGTGCTTAAATCGCGGGTTGGCTGGTTTCTCAGAAGCTGGGAGGAAGCATTCAGCTGGTGGCCGGGTCTGGCCACGGCGGAGCAGGCAGGACTGCTTGGACCTCCACTGCTGTGCAGAGAGGGGGGCTGCCAGCGCATGGAGGGTTCTGGAGGAGCAGGTGTGGTGGTGGTGGTGGAGGTATCTGAGCACTACTGCAGGTAGCCATGGTGGGTTTGAGCAAGTCCCTGGCCCTAACAGGCATTAACCTGCCAGCCAGCCTAACCGGGGGCTCGCTGGCCCCCCAGCCTGCAGAGCTTCCTGACTCTCAGGGAGAAAAGGTGCTGCCAAGGGCTGAGGATGGTCCCCCAGACACCCATGGAGATGTATTTGCCATGCTGAGGACCACCACGCAGGAGCTGAAGTGGAGATTTAGGAGATTCCCCAGGGGCACTGCACTCTCCCCAGCCCTGCTGCGCCTGCGGCTTTCGGCCCAGCTGGGAAAGGAGGAGAGGGAGCAGCCTAAGGAAGGGATTTGGCAACGGGGAGTGGAAAGTGGCCTCACAGAGCTGGGTGACCAGCGTGGGCTTCCTTGGCACAGGACAGAGGCCAGCCCGAGGGTGAAGGTCAGCGTGAAGCCTGTCAAGCTGCTGCCACCTGCCGCAGCCACGTCCCGGTGGGCGTGCAAACGAATGAAATGATCCCCACTGAGGAGTATTAATTGATACTTAATTGATTAAGTATTAATGTTCTCCAACAGCAGGAACACCTTCAGGTTGATAGTTTTAAGTAGGAGGAACTTTTCCCACAGCCAAGGGAAGGAGGTGCTGTGGGCAAGGACTTTGTGTGGTAGAAGGGCTGGGGCCAGCCGTCAGCGGTGCAAGACCGCTCGCCGGCGCGGACGTGTTTGGGAAAAGGAGCCAGTTCGTGTCAGCAGCTGGGACGAGAGGGTGCAGCTGGCCGAAAACAAGGGTCACGGCAGGCAAAATTTGGGGGGTGAGGCTCAAACTGCTGAGAGCCTCCCCTGGTTAAAGCTGCTCCTGCTGTGCGGGAGAGCGGTGTAAAGGCAAGAGCGTAGGGAGCTGAGGGCCGGGGTCTGGCTGGAGGGGAGCGGGACAGACCCTGCCCGTTTACAGGAAGGCAGGCGAACCCGGGATCCGTCCCTTTCCAAGCAGAGGGGCAGCGCGCCCAGTGCCAAACCCCCGGGATGGGGTGAGCTGGGGGGCGGCTGCCGGTGGGGCTTCCCTCGCCGACCTGCTGTTTTTGTGTCTGTATTTTGCCCTTGCTTGTTCCCTGTAACCGCCGCCTTGGGAACGGCGGTGGCGCGGCTGAGCCTAGTGCCCTCTGGTCCCTGTGCGACGCTGCACCATAACTGCATGGCTTGAGACTCACAACCACGCGGACACACCGCTGCGCCTCTGCCTCCTGTCCCGTAGCCGCGGCTCAGCCCGGGAGGGGGCCCTGGTCCGCAGCGGGCACCCAGCCCTGGGGGAGGAAGGGATTGGGCTGGGACGATGGGCAGGGGGCTCACAAAGAGCGTGAGGAGGGCCGGAGGACTCTCTCCCATCCCCAGCGTAGCTGACCCCATGCAGGCTGCGTGCCCTCGTCCGGGGCCTGCCTGCGTTTGCCGCCTCTCACGCCGTGGCCAAATCCAGGCACCTCTTTCCAGTCAAGTGGTTTTGTGGCCAGCCCCCTCTTCCTTCCCTGACTTTTCCTTCATGGGAAACTGCCCCAGTCTCCAAATTCCTGGCACACTGACTTCTGATCCGTGTGTGCATCCGTATGGACCCCACATCCAGGTGACTCCCGTTCCCGTGCCGAGCCTAGCGCAGCCCCTTCTTCTTGCAGTGGTTCCCCAAGGCTCAGCGAAGCCCCTTTCCCCCTTTCCTCCGAGTCCCTGGTCTCAGGGAACCCTGCCTGCCTGCAGTACTCCCGAAACCCAAATCCCAGAGTATGTCCCATCCCATCCCACCGCCAGCCCCTGCCAAGCCCTGGGGCGGGATTGAGCGGGGAGGAGGAGGACGGGTGCATCGCAGCGCTTTAAAGAACAAGATGACAAAGTTTGTTGCTTTGCGAGAATGTGCTGACTGTTTGTTTCTTCCCTTCTCCCTTGTCTCCTTTCTCCCCTTTCCCCGTCCCCCCATCTTTCTTCTCATTTGGCTCCCCCCCCCCATCTCCCGTCCCCTCTCTCCTCCCCCTCCCGTTATCTCCCAGGGCTAATCAGTTGTAGGAGCCAGTCGGTCCAAGAGAATTCCAGTACCAACATGGGGTTGGAGGCAATAATTAGGAAAGCCCTAATGGGTAAATATGACGAGCAGTGGGAAGAGCGCTCACCTCTCAGTGCCAATGCTTTTAACTCTCTGAATGCCAGTGCAAGCCTGCCTGCTGCTATGCCCATAACTCCTGCTGATGGACGAAACGAGGACGTGCGCTCCTTGCCAGGTCTGCAGCCCTCCCCACCTCCGCTCTCTCTATGTTATTAATTCTCAGCCTTTGTATTTTCCCCTTTTTGTGGGTGGATTTATTCCCGCCTCCCCCCCATTTTTGTTCATTTTGGTTTTCTTTTATCCCCTCCCTCCCCCAGCTTCGAGCTTTGTGAATCCGCTGATTAATCCTGGTCTTGTTTGATGTTCATTTAATCGTCTCGGAAGGTGCTGTTGCTTTCTCTAAACCACTGACTGTGCTCCTTTCCCCATTTGTTGGTTTTTAATATCTGCTTTTCCATTTTTTTTTTAATACCATGGAAAGGTTTATGAGGGAGGGGGCGGGGAAAACCCCACTCCCAAAAAAATGAAGCCATAAACTGAAATAGCAACCCCAAACTGTCCATAAACCCCAGCCGGGATCGCTGCTCCCAAAGCAGGGGACGGAGCTGGGAAGGGCCAGTGTGGGAGGACACGGAGCAGGGTAGCCTTTCCCTCCCCAGCCTGAGCCTGGGACAGGAGGGTTGGATGGGACCTGGGGGTGCCTGGAGCAAGAGGGAGAGTGTAAGGGGGGTGAAGGTGGTAGAGATGGGGGACGACTTCCGAGAGCAGGGCACCGCTGCCCGCTGCGCTCCGGTGGGGCTTGCAAAGCCGACTGGGCATCGTGTCGGGCTCTGCCCGGCTTTGGGGTAAGACCTGAGCAGAGCCAGGAGGGTTGTTCCGCAGATCCCAGGTTAAGGAAGAGAGGAAGGGGACCGGGGATGGATGGGGGAGAGCATTTGCCCCCCGCACGCCTGCAAAGGGCCGATGGCCTCTTGCAAGTGCCCTGCGCAGGGCCCAGCAGCTGGTGCTGGGGGTCACCCTGGCCGTTTGGGCGCAGAGCCCCTGAAGCAGGGTCCTGGGAGCACACACGAGCATTCCTCTGGGTCGGCTCAGGCCAGGCACTCTCTAGCTTGTTGCAGAAAAGCTTTTCTGGCTCCTGCATGAAACCAGCCATGCTTCCCCACGCTCGGGGGAGGCTGCTCGGGTAGGCAGGGTGGGATGCAGAGCCCATCCAACCCTCCCACTTTAGCCAGGCTTACCCACCCGGCAGCGGCTGTTTTGGCATTAAACCTTTTAAAAACTGGCTATCACCAGGGATTTTGCTGTAAAAACTTTAATAAAGACCATCCTGGCCATGTAGACCGTGGGACCAGGGAATGCGCTTGGGGCTTTAGCACTCACACAGCTCCTGGGAGGCCCCTGCCGACCTGGCACAGGGGTTCCTGTCCCTTGATCCGTGTTTGTGGGGCTCGGGAGCAGACCCCTCATAGAAACGGCCTGGCCAAAGCTGCGTGGCTGCTCCTGCCCCAGGGCCGCTCCACGTGACGGTCGGTAGCGTCAACCCACAAAGCGAGGGCAGCACGGGAGGGGAGAGAAACCTTCTTGAGCCGCTGCGGCTGCACGCCTGCCCCTCAGAGAGCTTGCCCCATCACCCTTGCCTGCCATGGAGCCGTCGGCTCCTTGGGTTGAGTTTTTCTCCTGCCATGCGCCATTTTTGCAAGCTCTGGGTACCCACACCCTCTCCCCAACCCCCCGAACCCCATCGTGAGGAGACCGGGTGATGAGTGGGCGCTTCTCTTTGCAGGAGGAGGGGGGAAGCCAAAGATCGCTGCCAGGCCCAACAGCCGCAAGGCCAAGTCCCCGGCGCCGGGTCTGTCCTCGGGCGAGCGGCCGCCCTCCGTCTCCTCGGTGCACTCGGAGGGGGACTGCAACCGGAGGACGCCCCTCACCAACCGCGTCTGGGAGGACAGGCCCTCGTCCGCAGGTAGGGCTCGGGTGGGGAAATGTCCCCAAAGTGGCCGTGCCACCCTCGCAGGGGGCTGCAGGGCGGCAGCCACCGCCCCGGTGTTGACTCTCCGCTTCCTCCTCCCCGCGCAGGTTCGACGCCGTTCCCCTACAATCCGCTCACCATGCGGCTCCCCAGCGGGGTGGTGACGGCCGCCCCCGCCACCCCGCTGCCGCAGGGGACTCCCGGCAGCCAGCACCACGCCTGGGACGAGGAGCCCAAGCCCCTGCTCTGCTCCCAGTACGAAACCCTCTCGGACAGTGAATGAAGCGAGCCAGGGACAGGGAGACGGCGACCAAACCCAGGGCGCGGAGAGCGAGCGGGACGCCCGGGGCGAGCGCCCGCCGCCCCGGCCACGCCAGCTCTCACGAGCGAAGATGCAGGAGCAGAGCTATTTTATTTTTTCCTTTTCCTTTCTTTTTTTCCTTTCCCTCCCAACCAGCCATTTTAGGGAGATTTTTTTTTTATTATTATTTTT